>CAJJDP010000106.1:0-68958 GCA_905182995.1 Paramecium octaurelia
ATTAAAGATCTATTTTTATTAGCATTAGAGGCTCATTTGATTATATTGTTTATTAATATTACTATACATTCGCATATCGTGAATTCAGAGATCGATGAAAAATTCCAACTTTGATTTTTTATGTTCCACGATAGATCTTATATCTTTTTTTGTAATTCCTGATAAAGTCTATGTCAAAGGCATTGATTGAATGCTTCTGATGCATGCAACTTACCTTTTGAACCACGTCATCATAATATCCACTAGTTCAATGAGTATAGAAGCCATAGACCTATAAGCATAGGATCATTCATCCAACAATTCTTAATTGGTAATTTCTATCATTACCTTGGTCTTAAATTAGTGAATCTTCAAAATACAAAGAAAGATAATGTAGCTTTACCAAATCAAAATTTAAATCCAATACTCTCTTTTTGTTGTAAATCAAACAAGGCCCTTTGTATATTTTATACATTATGAATATCATAATTAATAATATTATTTTTATTATTCATAATTCATCAAAATTTACATTTTTATTGATGTTTCAAATAGGTTTAAAAATATGTGGTCCGAAAAATATCCATTAAAAGAGTTCTATTCTTATTTTCTGAAAGTTTCTTATTTGTACAATCTATAATAATCCCTTGATTTAATTCACCATCGCTTACAAACTTTGGATCTTGACTTAATTCCATTTGTTTAAGAACATCATTCTCTATTTTCATCTTAATTCTAGATAACAAAATCTAACATTTTTTTATTTAAAGATTTAAGGGGTCTTTTGTATAATTGTTGAAGATATCTTGAAATTCATCATCCGGAAATAACTATTTTATTTGATTCGGATCAATAGGAGTAAATTAGTGTATGGTAGCTTTCATGTTACTCAATTCAACAATAGTTGGACAGTTTTATTGAGAGAGGTCACCTCTAAATTCATTAAAGCTTTTATTTATTCCAAATATAAAAGGTCTTTCTTAGTTTGAAATTTCTTAAAATGTATCCATATCGGTATAATATTTCACAGGTTAGGTATAAATAAAAGGGTAAATTATTTTATGGAAAAAGTAACAAACCTAAACTAAAATACTCTTATTTTCACTACAAAAAACAATTTATTCTTCCTTTAGGATTTCAGTTAAAATTAAAAAAAAGTCGTTCAATTGATTACAAAATATCTACATCACAACGTGAGCTGCTTTAAGCATATTTGTTATTCTAATATCTTTAGTAACAGAATAAGTAAGGTGTTATTTTAGGACTTAATTGTTTTAGGTTGTTAAATTGCTTATAAACTTAAAATCTAAATTAGGTTAATTTGAACTAAGATATTTTTTTGATAGATCACATAAATAACTTGATATTGCTTCTTTACTTGCCTAATAAATTAGATAATTTAAATACTTGGATAATATTTAAAGAATCATAATCTTAATATATCTTTTACTTAAATTTTATTTCTAATATTTTTTCTCTTTATCCCAATTTCAATTAATTTTATAATTGCTGTTAAAAACCTTTTCTTTAGGTTTGGATTATATCTAATCTAGTATAAATATTAAAATACTGTCGACAAATTGTAACACTTATTCAAATATCTCGAAAATTGGAAAATACGTCACCAAACAATAATATTTTTTAAACTTCCAAAACTTGAAGCGATCTTATTTAAAACTAGTTATAAAATCGTCAACACCCAAAAAAATAAGGAATAATTATTTATCATTATTTATTTCAGTTATCAGTTCCATGTTGGAAGGAACAAACTTATCCGATTAATGATCAAAAAAACCCCTTTTATTGATAAAGAAAAATTAATTATCCATAATATTTTTTTCGTTAACAAGGCTAAATATTCAATAATTAAATACTTAAAAATTCTGTCTTCAACCTTTTTATTATCATAATCCAATTTTTCAACTTCTAGTAAACTTTCTAAAGTTCCCTCAATATCAGATTCTATAGACTCTAAAAAGTTTCTCTCTTTTGCACTTATGTCGTATTTATAACATTTATAGAAAATTTTTGACTTTAATTAACCATCTTATTGTTATTAATATTCTTAGTTTTTTTCAGATTCTTTGTGTTTTCCTCCAACTATATATAAGGATTCAAACAATGATTAAGGTTTATCACTTAAGCGTTTATGATAATCTTAATTATAAGCATCTTTATATGCAATAGCCACATTTTTTATTGCATCCTTTGCTTTTTGAATTGTAGATTATGAAATTTGCCTTAGACTATTTATTTCAATTTGGCAAGGCAATTTCTCTATTATAGATTTAATCTTTTTCTCAAATTCAGTGCTCTTTTTCTCTTTACTTTCTTATTGCAATTTTATTTTTTCTTCCATCAATATTTATTTTTCTTTATCATATTGTTTCATGTTCTCTCGAAATATTTAAAGCTCTTCAGTTAAGATTTTATATGTTTTTTCAAGGGATTCTAATTATTACCTAAGCTCTTTGTTTTCATCATCCAAAGTTTGCATTATTGATTTTACCTTATTTATAAATACTAAAATTATTAATAGCATTCAATTCTATTTATGTACGAACATTTATTAGAAGAAATCAATTCCTTTAATTATTGATATTCAAATTAGTGGGAAAGAAATAATGGAATAAATAGGAATTTTTCAAGAGGTATTGGAATGGATAATACCAAAGTTTTAAGGAAGTTTACAGTAAATTATTACTTAAGGCTTTTAAGAATGTTTCATGTATTTTAGAATTATTAACTAGAAAAAATAGTTCAAAACTATCTTATCCTTATATATAGAGGTTTAGTACATAAATTAAAAAAAGTCTGTAAAAAGGATAAAATTAAGGATTGTTATCATATATTAATTAATCTGGCTGATTATATAACAATCAATTTTAAATGAAGATTTTAGTACATAAAAAACAATTTCTCCATAAGAAAAGAAATCAATTTAAAATAAATTATATTATTATATGATTTTTTAGTTACCTCAAAACTTTTGCAACAGATCTGTTTAATAACTAGCACAAGAATTAATGTTTGATGATTATTTGGATAGAGACAATTTACTTAAGAATGGATTTATTTCATCACCTTTGAAAAAAGGGAAGAAAAAGATATCATTATCGAAGCATAGATATAACCACTTTTTGTAATAATCACCAAGTCAATTTTATTCTCCAGGATTAAAAAATAACCAATACAAAGGAGTCGGTATTATTGCAATGAAAAGGAAAAAGAATTCAGTTCCTATAAATGAATCAGTAAACTAATTAATTGAAAATAATGGTTCCCCTAAACAAAATGCCATTATTAGAGTCAGCAAAAATAATAAGGATTACAAACCAAAAGAAATGAGAGGGCTGTCTATTTCAGATCATATTCCAAGATAAAAATTTATTTTTCCTCAAGTGCAGAGAATTAATTAAGCGAAATAACAATAGTATGCATATTCAAATTTTAATAACGAGAACTTTGAAGGATATAAATTAAAATCTGAAGAGATGTCATTTGAGATTGAAGAGTATATGAGAATGTAAAAAAATAATAACAATCGAAATTTATTACCAAATATTTATACTGGAAATTCATGACATATATATTCATTTATTTCTCACAAAGTTTTAAACTAGTATTATTAGCGCTCTAATCATAAACTTGATTTAATTGGTTTTTAATTATAAGTATATAAAATGCATTTTGATTTAAAAAATTAACAAATTATTGATGTCAAAAAAAAAGAGAGGATTGTATTTAATAGATGAGATACTTGACTATAAATAATACAATGGTTAGAAATATTATCTTGTTAAATGGTAAGGATATAATAACAGAGATTGCACATGGGAAAAACCAGAAAAGATACCAAATTTAGCATAGTTTTTACATTAATTTGAAGAAAAAGTAAAAACATTTGGATCCAACTTTTATCATATTGAAAACGATTAACCACCTCAATTAGAAGATTTTATTGGGGCACCTACTTTATCCAAATAAAATTAGTGTTAATAACAATCAGAGCAAATAAATAAATTACAAAATTAGATCAATGAATTAAAATCAGAAATTGACCTCATGAGGAAATATCAAAATAATATCGTCTAATTAATACAGACATCTTAATAAAATTCAAAGTGTTTGTAACCTAATTTATAGCAGGATTCTGAAATTATTCAAGAGTCTTCGTCAGAATAATCCCAGAAATACACTGAAATCAAATCATAAACTGAAGGTGGATTCGAGTTTGGAGATTAATTGGAAAAGATTGGCCAAGCAGTTTAAACCAAGGAAAAGAGAGAAAAAATGTATTACGTATTGTGGCAAAAGAGATCAAATGGTAATTGCTCATTCTTACTTTTTATTAGGTATAATTACCAAGAATAGATGGGTCAATAGCGAGTATCTGATGAAAAATGATATAAAGTCATTGTGTTACTATCTTCAAAAAAAATTATAATGAACATAGTATTAATATTAAATTTTGTTAAATATATGATGTATAAGTAGAGTCCGAAGATCAATTCAAATGAATAAAGAATGAATCAGATACATAGAAATTATGTTGCTGCTGATTACAATTATAATTACTCAAATAATTAACTAAATCTTCAATTGGCTGAAAAGATGATGATCGCATACAAGCATCAAAAGAACGAAAAAAAACCACTAGTAACAAAGAAAATCAAGATGGTTGATCCTTTCTCTAATAAATATTAGCGTGATATGTAAATGCAATAGTAAAATTAGAAATTCATTTGCTTATGTCTATGAAGCAGGTGGAATCCCTTGCAAGATTAATTATAATACTCAAGGGAATATGAAAATCTAATGGATTCAAGATGTAAACATCTAAACCATACCATATGACCCAGTATTAGTTACATGTTTTAATGGATTATTAGAGGATGTTCATCCTTATTTAGCAATTGCCACAACTGCTATTTAATTCATGCTATAAAACGAAGTAATAGCATCAAATAAAAATTAGGCTGCGTAAGAAAAAATCATCTAAGTTCTTCCAAAATTAGTGTTACCATTAAGAAGTGCATTGAGTTCCAAAAGTGACAAAGTATTTGGCTCTGCATTATAAATTTTGAAGTAGCCACATCTGTTTAATTTAGGTCCTTATCCAATGTCGTTGGATCTCATCTGAATAAATATCTGAAATTGTTCCTAGTCCCTATTTGGTAGAGATAGAATCATTCAGTTGTCGGAGAGCAAATAAGACTAGTTCTTTCTGTTTTGGAATATAATGGGGTATATTGACTAATTAATTAGGGTTCTGAAGTCTTTTAAATCATTAAACAGAAGATTCCAACATACTCTAATTTTTGAGAATAATAGTTTTAATTATTAATTTAAATTCTAAATTCAATGTAATCAAACATTGTAAAGGGTTATAAATAGAGAGATGAATTGTAAATATCGTTGTCGGCCATACTAAGCCTAAAGCACCGGATCCCATTCGAACTCCGAAGTTAAGCGGCTTAAGGCGAGGTTAGTACTAAGGTGGGGGACCGCTTGGGAAGTCCTCGTGTTGACAACCCTTTTTTNGGATTCGAGTTTGGAGATTAATTGGAAAAGATTGGCCAAGCAGTTTAAACCAAGGAAAAGAGAGAAAAAATGTATTACGTATTGTGGCAAAAGAGATCAAATGGTAATTGCTCATTCTTACTTTTTATTAGGTATAATTACCAAGAATAGATGGGTCAATAGCGAGTATCTGATGAAAAATGATATAAAGTCATTGTGTTACTATCTTCAAAAAAAATTATAATGAACATAGTATTAATATTAAATTTTGTTAAATATATGATGTATAAGTAGAGTCCGAAGATCAATTCAAATGAATAAAGAATGAATCAGATACATAGAAATTATGTTGCTGCTGATTACAATTATAATTACTCAAATAATTAACTAAATCTTCAATTGGCTGAAAAGATGATGATCGCATACAAGCATCAAAAGAACGAAAAAAAACCACTAGTAACAAAGAAAATCAAGATGGTTGATCCTTTCTCTAATAAATATTAGCGTGATATGTAAATGCAATAGTAAAATTAGAAATTCATTTGCTTATGTCTATGAAGCAGGTGGAATCCCTTGCAAGATTAATTATAATACTCAAGGGAATATGAAAATCTAATGGATTCAAGATGTAAACATCTAAACCATACCATATGACCCAGTATTAGTTACATGTTTTAATGGATTATTAGAGGATGTTCATCCTTATTTAGCAATTGCCACAACTGCTATTTAATTCATGCTATAAAACGAAGTAATAGCATCAAATAAAAATTAGGCTGCGTAAGAAAAAATCATCTAAGTTCTTCCAAAATTAGTGTTACCATTAAGAAGTGCATTGAGTTCCAAAAGTGACAAAGTATTTGGCTCTGCATTATAAATTTTGAAGTAGCCACATCTGTTTAATTTAGGTCCTTATCCAATGTCGTTGGATCTCATCTGAATAAATATCTGAAATTGTTCCTAGTCCCTATTTGGTAGAGATAGAATCATTCAGTTGTCGGAGAGCAAATAAGACTAGTTCTTTCTGTTTTGGAATATAATGGGGTATATTGACTAATTAATTAGGGTTCTGAAGTCTTTTAAATCATTAAACAGAAGATTCCAACATACTCTAATTTTTGAGAATAATAGTTTTAATTATTAATTTAAATTCTAAATTCAATGTAATCAAACATTGTAAAGGGTTATAAATAGAGAGATGAATTGTAAATATCGTTGTCGGCCATACTAAGCCTAAAGCACCGGATCCCATTCGAACTCCGAAGTTAAGCGGCTTAAGGCGAGGTTAGTACTAAGGTGGGGGACCGCTTGGGAAGTCCTCGTGTTGACAACCCTTTTTTTATTTATTATTCATTAATTAATTAATTAAACTAGAATAAATAATTAAATTGTAATTTCAAAAATTGACTTTGATGTAAAGAGAAATGTAATATTGATTATTGTTTTTTAATTCTTTTTACATTATCTCTTTGCAAAAAAGCTATCCTACATAAAATCATCAATTTCAATCAATATTCAAGAACTTGTTTAGATCTCAAATTTTTCTTTCTATTTATATTCAATTTGAAATATAATTAATAGCAACGAAACTTATATTTTTCAATTTTAATTGTTGTATTCTAAAATGTTTGAGTTTGTAAAACTCAAATGAAATCAGAATTTTTTTATGATAAATTAGGAAAAAAAAAGAAAATAAATATTAGAAAAGACATTGAAATACTTAAATTAAAATTTGATCTTATATTTTATATTTTTGTTTAAAAAAAACTTTAAGTATAGATAGGTTGAAGATTCAATGATGGTTTTGTGTTTTCTATTGAAATTCCGATTATAATAGCATACTTTTTGAGGAAAATAAGAAAAGATGTTCCTTCATTTTTATACTTATTATGTAATTAGATTGGAGATATCAAAAATGAAATTTACTCATGCTTTGCCTTAAGTGAATATCTTTACAAATTCTTCAAAACTAAAACTAGTCATTTTTGTCTCCTTTATAAACAGGAATGTGTCATAGCCGCATGATTATCCTTCCATCATTAGATATGGGTAAGCCAAGAGTAAGTTGGCCTTGGATATCAATAATTTGCTTGGTTGAGATTCGCGATTTAATAAACATTTAAATATTGTTAGAAAATTGATAGTTTGTCTCCGAGTAATTTTATAATCCATTTAAATTTTGTCAATATTTACATTTTTCATAAAGTATTTATCATTTAAATTAGTTTTTAATTGAAATGGACTGTTAACTTATGAAATTTCAATATTTTGAGTTGAAGGTATGAATACATTCGAGCCTTCTACTTATTCTTGAATTTATTATTGCAAATCTTCAGGATTGATGATATTTTCTTGTAAGATTTATTATTCAATCGATTATCTTGTTCTAGTTTTAATGGTCAATTTAATTAGTTTATTGGATTTTTGGGAGTAGTTTGATTTGCTATTCATTTCTTTATTTAATTATTCAAAGATTTACACTTTGGTTTTCTGTTTTTCAGTATCTAACATTGCAAAGGCAGTTTCAATTTCATGATCATCCAAATTAATTTTTGATTGTGAATTTTATATTTAAGGTAATTTATTAATTTGTGAAGCAAAATAAAATCTGATTTTGCTATTGATGCTAAAAAAATAGTCAAAGATTTGAGTAGAGTTTGAAAACTTTGAGATGTCTTAATACATTGATTCGAGTAGGTTCATTTGAAAGGAACCAAGAAATTAATTATAATGAGCTATCATATTCCAAAAATCAAAGCTGTTATTAATATAAAATACCTTTTAATTGAGTAAATGGAAATTTTTAATCTAAGTGCCTTCTAGAGTCCAAATTTTTGGAGTGGACTTTAAATTCAAAAGGGTTTTGAGATGCATACATTAATCAATGAAATCAGATATGAGCTCGCTTTCATTTTCAATTTTTGTATACAGTGGTACATAATACTAAAAGACTTTGAAGTTGTGAATAAGGAAAACTTGTTAAAAGCCTTGTTTCTTATTGATTCCTTTATCAATTATTTTGTGTCTAACATATTTAATCAATCTCTCTGACTTCCATTAATCTTAATATGACAATTTATGGAAATAATTTTATTTGTTTGATTCCGTTACTTATCTTCTTGGAGTATGAAATATAGTTGGAGAGTTGGCAACACTATTTTAATCTACTTGTAAGGAGGTTGCGATTTTCAAACGAGGAACACTATTAAATCTTTGATTCATTAATTAAATAATTAATACATTTTAGTTTCTTATAAAGTTAAATTTGTATTTGTAAATCGAGTTTCATTTTATAAGTTTTAGTGTATATGCTTCGATAAGATACTTTTTGAATCCAGTATTAATAGAAGTAGATCTATGATTCTAATATAGATTTGCTGATTTTTAGAGATGGAAAAGAGAATTAAGTTCATAAATTGATATGAAATAGATTATATTTATATCAATTATTATGTTATTCTTGCTAAACAATAGATTTTCTTTTAGAATTGTCTTCAACGATTTACTTGACCTGACTCTTTTTTTTCATTTAATCTCGTTTAACAAACTCATCCACTTTACGAAATTATACCCATGCTTTGCCTTCCATCAAATTGTCCAACTAATAATTTCTAAGAATTAGTGTACCTCTTCAAAAATCTCTTTATCAGAATATCCACTCTTTTTGACTATTTCCCAGAAGGCCATCCATTCATCTTCAGTAATCTAACCACTTTTGTCAAAATCGACGGCATTAAATAATGCTTGAGTATTCACTTTAGCAAAATTAGTTTTCCAAAACTTTTGAGTTTCATCCTTATCGATAGAACCAGAATTATTGACATCAATTTTCTTGAAAATCTCTAGTGCTTTTTATCTTAATTACGGCGATAATCCTTAAGATTGTTTTTGAGCTCCACAACCCATTATAATAATTAATTAAGTAATGTTATACCTAGCAATTCTAACCTTGCTATTATTATTAGTAGGTGCATCCTTGTACTTGTTAGTGTGTGTAGACCCCAACTCTCCAGGATTGTTAGGGGAAATGAATAGATTTGTATTCTTCACTCTTCCTGAGTTAATCAAGTAAATTCAAGCATAATGCTTAGAAAGATATGTGGAGATAAAATATTCGGAGTCTTCAAAATAGGAATAAAATACTTTTTCTTTACTAATCATCCAATAGTTTAAATATTCTATGTAATTTTTGCAGTGGGAGGGTATTTGATTTATCTCTTTTTTGGATGTCTTACATTGTTTGGTAATAATCCATTTGTGTCACATGTAGACACAGTAATTGGATCAATAATGGCATTCTTTTCTTTCTATTCCTTTTTTTAAGCTTGTAAATATCGACCAGGAATAATAACTAAGGAGAATAATTAAGAGTACGTTAATGAATTTAAGGAATACTATGATAATGTAGTTTATTTATAAGATAATCAATGCAGTACATGCAATATCATCAAACCTGCAAGAAGTAAACATTGTAGAGTATGCAATGTATGTGTAAGCAAATTTGATCATCATTGTGTTTGGATTAAATAATGTGTTGGATAAAAGAATTATAAATACTTTGTGAAATTCATCTTATTTCATGCCCTTCTCTGTGATTATGGAGCTTACTTAGGCATACGTTGCATATGGGGGATCGTTGTGAAAGAGAATCTATTTGAAGCAAAAATCAAGTAAATATAAATTTGTACAATTTAGAGATCCTTATACAGGATAGACATCTTAAGCTAGTTGGGCTATTATAATAATGCATCTGTTAAATAAAAACTCAATATTCATTTTCCTTATCATCTTGTGTGCTATAATGGGAATTTCTTTGACATTTTTTGCGATTTATCATTTGCATATGATTGGGGAGGATACTACAAGTAATGAAAGAATGAAAAGAAGTTAGTTTTTGAAGTTCTTCCGAGAAGAGACTGAACGTATAGAAAAGTTACTCAAAGATGCTAAAACGCCTGAGGAGATTAAGGAATTGAGTGATAAATTAGAGAAAATTAAGTCATGTAAAAATAGGACAATTTCAGCTAAATAAATAGGGATTTGGAAAGGATTGAAAAAAGTGTATAATGAACCAGATGAATCAGAATAGAAAATTAGAATAAACAATAAAAAAAAATAATGAATTAATAATATATGTGTTCTAGGCATCCAAATTAAGCATTGTCTCATGTTCTCATTAATCATAAACAATAAGGGTTATGTTGCTAATAATGCATATATTAAGATAGTTTACCATAGTAATTGGTCGTCCCTTTGCAATAGTTCCTCACTTTAGTTAGGTCAGAGATTAATAATAAAATTAACGATATCCATGAGGAGAAGAAGATAAGCACTCAATATGAGAAATTACACATGGAAGTACTCAAGAATATTCAGCAAGCATTCAAATAAATTCAAAACTTCATCTTTCAGCAATCCTATCAATAAATGAAATTAAATGAGGATGTTTATCAAGCTCAAACCTTAATCGATTAAATTGAATAAAGACAGATAACAAATCGATAGGCTTAAGACAATGTGATCCTATTATTGGAAAAATCAATCGATTACAATGGCAAGAAATTTGAATTAAAAAATTATAGTGGTAAACAATTCAAAGATCAATTGAATTAAGTAATGCTGTGCTATAATCAATTATAAGTGATGCAGTCTATTTTATAATTGCAAAATAATGTAGAATAGATATTTAAGAGATACTCTCAATAAAAGGAATTCTCCAATTATAATTAAAGTAATAATAATTCCCAAATAACTCAATAAACTACTCCTTCCTAGAAGTTCAAGTATGAATACACCAATGCTTAGTAAAATTAACAATATGTTCCATAATAATTGAGTCAAACAACTCAATTAAGTAATACAAACTAATCAACTTAGAACAAATAAAATGAGTATACAAGACAAAATACACAATCTAAAAATGCCACTCAAAGTTCACGAAGCCATTCAATAGAAACTAAATAAGTTTAATATTTGGATCAAAGTTAAAATTATTAAACTGATAGATCCTTAACACCATAATCAATGAAAACTGATTAATCAAATAAACCATATCAATTTTAATCTGGATTGCTATTTGGGGAATAGCTCAAACGAACTATAAGTGATAAACAATAGGAATAAATTAGATAGCAACAAAATACAAGTTCTTCGTTAATAAGTAGATCAAATTTGTTTCCGAAAACAGAAAAATAATATTCAATCAAAGTTCATGAGAAAAGAATTTCATAATTGCAAGTAGGATAGCTATGCATTTTTACTAGTTCTTATGATAAATTAATTCGAGCCTGGGATAAATCAAATGGAAAGATGATAGCCACTTTAGAAGGGCATACAAGAGAGATTGTCAATATCAAATTTAAATTTGAGACCTTAGCATCCTGTGGTTAAGATAAAGTCATCAGAATCTGGAAACACCATCCAAGATGGCAATTGATTGGTAATTTAAAAGGACATTAAGGAACAATCACATGTTTAGATTTCTTAAATCCAAAGTAGTTAATATCAGGAAGTGAAGATTAAAGTATCAAAATTTGGGATTTAGATAAAATGTTAGAAATCCACTATTTGAAATTTGATTTTGGTATCTACTCATTAGCGATCTATAATGAGAAATTCTACGTTGGGGGAGATGGCATCTTGATTGTTCATTAATGTCCTTAATTGCAATAAACTAACTTCATTTAACTACATGAATCACCTATCTTAATCATCTTATAAACCAAATTATATATAATAACTATTGATAAAGAAGGAATAATTAAGTTATTGAATTAATAATCGTATCAGGTGATCAAAGAACTTAGAGATGATTATGAAATTAGTAGTGCTCTATATATTTAGCAATTCAACTTCCTTGTTATCGGATTGAGCACAAAGAATGGAGAAGGAAAGATCTGTTTTTGGTCTTTGGATACTTTTCGGAAGATTAAAGAAATTTATGATAATGGTTCTGGAGTAGGAGGGTTGGCATGGGAATCTCCGTATCTGTGGTCAGGTCATGATAATAAAAGATTGGAAAGTATCAAATTTTTATAGTAATAATGAGATGATGTAATTCGCAACTTTATGTTATTTATAATATTTCAGCTATAATGGTTAATAAATCGTCATTTAATTTTATGTCTTTATAATATTAATTAATTTATGGGTTGTTCAATAGCATTAGTTTAAAATCCTCCGACTGATCCAGTGTCATCTTTTTCATCAGACGATCTCTAAGAAAGTGAAGTATCTTTACTTTGGATCCACGACGATGTTGCTTAATTAAAAATGAATGTAGAAAAACAAAAAGAATCTTACCCTGAAGACAACACACCTGCTGTGAAAAACTGGATTAAATGCCAAACCATTTCCTTGAGGTCGAGCAAATAATCCGACTCTAATTCAAAAAAATCTTGTTTGAAATCACAAAGCGTAACTCCACCACATTCTTAACTTACAAATACAAAGAAAGTGCATTTCGTTCAACCCAAATAGAAAAGTAAGCCGTTACAGAATGGTACAAAGAAGAAGAACAAAAAGAAACTCTCGAGGTGGTCTGAATAGCCTTTCTAGCGAATCAATTTGGATGATATCTTTTGATTATGTGTGTATTCTTTACTCTGATAGCACATTTCTATATATTTTAATATTCAGTAAATTAATCAATTTAAACCATTTTCAATGAATTATGATGATTATTCACCATAGAAAAGCTTACTCAAAATTACAAAATCTCAAATTTTTTTATCACTTTTTGATAAATAAATATAAGATACTTTTTTAAACTATTTTCAATATTAAGAATGATTTATCATCACGTTAGTGTTTTGAAGAGCTTCAAAATACAATTGGAATTAAAATGCTTGAGGTTTCAGGAGTATTCCGATGCTAATTGATCATTATCATTTATTGGCTAATTTATTTAAATTTTCTTAAACTAATTTTTCGAATAATTTAATTCAGTAAATAATTAATAAATATTTTTTCATTGAGCTAGATTTTATAATACACACATTTTAGAGTGTAAACCCTTGTATTTTCTAATGAGGTTGAAGAATTGTATATTGCTAAGCTCTCTCAACTAAGTCAACCACTATCAATATCCGAGATCAAGTTATTGATTTTCTTTTAACATCTATACTCAATAAACAAAGAATAATTGAATTTAATATTGAAAATTCTTCTTCATTTAGCAATAAATTAGTTAATCCAGGCTTGTTCATCCTTGTCTCACATAAATATTAATTGATGATAGTTTTGTATCATCAAATTTAAGGCAGTCTAAATTTAAAAATTAAACCGCCATATATCAATGTAATTTATCAATTGGAATCAATTTTATTGAAGCGGGAATATTGAATGGGGTAATTAAAAAAAACCTTTAAAGGTTAACCGTATATTTTTTAGGATTTCCTTTTTTGAAATCTATGTTTAAACAAATTTTTGTGTAAAAACTAAATTAGATATTATCATTTTAACTCTATAAGATAAATTTATACTTTTAACAATCATTGAAGTAATTATTTCTCCTCTCTCTTAATTTGAAAATTGAATAAGAAATATTCTGTGATGAATTTTATAATCTAGTAAATTTATGTTTTTGTGATTATTTCTGAGTTGAAACTATTTTTTTCAATGATATCTTATGGTCTTCTGAAGTTACTAAATGAGACTTTTTATTGCAGTGAATTTATTATAATATAAATTTTAATATATTCATTTATGGTAACAATTAACTAATTGAGTAAAAGTGGTATGATTTTTAGAATTGCTTATTTTTTTCAGAAGAATAATAATAAGATTTTATATTGATGTTTATTTCCTAAAAATGACTTACTTAAATTATATGAAGTTTTATCCTTCCATATTATACTTTCAGCTTTGAAATTTACCAAACAATTAAAATTTATTTTCTTAATGGAGTCTAATCAACACATAGAATAAGGAGAAAGAAAAAATCATAAGTGATTGTTTTTCAAGTTGATATTTAATTTATATTTTTTTTAAAATATCTGCAATTATGGAATTACTTTAAAGAAATTATCCTATTCATTTTCAATATTCTCTAAGAGATTTATAAATCTATGTATAAATGATACTAATTAAGAGCATATACTCTGATTTTTGATTAACAAATCTTTTGGAATTTTTATGATAAATTACAACCATTAAATTTAATTGTACATGTTGGAGGGCTGACATGTAAAATTCTTTTTGGACAATAATTTCCATTTGAATAGGATGAAAATTGAGGAGATTTCAAATAAGTACAGATAGAAATAGAATAGGATAGTCATCTTAACAAATTGAATGTATGGAAAGCAAGATAGAGAAATATAGATATGGGTGAATATCATTAAATAATAATGAAGTGACGAAGATGACAAAATGATAATAAAATTAAAAAAAAAGTATAGAACTAAATGGATTTGCCTGTCTGATTAGATAGTGGTAGACTTAAAAAATTGGTGTTTTGATATTTAATAGGATAATAAAATTTAGATTCAATTTTATGGTAATTCAAAAAGAATGTTTGAAGAATTTTCTGTGGATGATAAGGCTAGGATCCTCAAGTTTCTAAGAATATTACCAAATATATCAAGTAGAAAAGAAATTTGTAGATTTATTAGCGATTCAATTTAACTCTAAAGAAATGTAGGCCTTAAGATGTGAACTTGAGGTTTTCACGTTGATTAGCAGATCCTAGAATCTATAATGATATTAAATCGAAAAAAAATGTTTAAGAACAGATATATTAAGAAGCTAACTCAAAACTTTTAATTAAGCCAATAAAAATAATAGAAAGAAATTAAATCCATTTTCCACTAGAATGTCGCCTTAAAAGATGAAATATTTATTCATCTAATAAAAATTGAAATTCCATTATAGCTTGAATAAAATTACTTATAATGAGTAAGTCTAATAAGTGATATCTATCGTATTGGAAATGTATTAAAATTGAGAATGCAATTGATTAAAAATTTATCATATAGTAATTAAGTAATATAATGTCCTTAGTTAGTTTCGCCTTTGATTAATCAGAAATTAGATAATTCTTTATCATCAATTAGTTATTAATAATTATTGCAATTAACCGACCAAATAGTCCAGTGACATTTCATAAATTGATCAGAAAATGACCAATGAATATTTTTAACAATATATCATCAATTAGAAAAAATTAATCTTCATCCGAATTTCAAATTTCTCTCAAACTTAGAATATCATAAATTGATCAGTTTCTTTGTTTCTAATCACGAAAATTGCAGCAAGTCATGGCTGAAATACTGATGTAAGATTCAGAAGCTAAATCGAATAATTTCATAAATTAATATTAATAAATTCATTTCTATTTTTTCTACATAATAATTCCACTTATACATTTTTGCGGCTTTCCATCTCCAAAATATATTCAGCTATTTCATCTTAGTTTCTATTCTAAATTTCGTTAGATACTTAAATTAAGTTCTTTGATACAATCATATGATTCTAATAGGATTATAACCAAGATAGTATATTTAAAAATAGTTCAAAAATATATATTAAACTCACATTGAAACCTGAGTGGTTGTTTAATGTACTATTTTTGAACTTACATACTCACCAGCAATTTAGGTGATTATTCTGGAAATTACGATCTCTTTTGTTGTTTTTCTATAAAAGCATCTCTTTGCTGAATAGAAGCTTTATTTATTTCTGATCATGTTGTTTCTATAGTAGAAGAATATGGATTTTGCCACTGAATACTTGATGTTTAATTGTTATGCAGCCTAAAAATAGAATGAATGAAAACTTGCTTTATTTTCAAACCCTTTAGGCAAATTAAATGAATGAGGGTTTGTCTGAGTTCAGAAGAAAGCTTATAATATTATGTTTTGTGTCTTTTGGAATCTTATTTCATTTATTATATATTTTTTGAATAAATCTTCTTTGATTATATAAAAATTATAATTAATCTGAAATAATTCAACTCACAAAATTACGTTGAAATAATCTTTGTTCAATTTTATTGAAACTTCTTTATTTAGATAGAAAATAAAAGTAAATTTTTATGAATTTTCTAAGTCACTTAATTTAAATGTTCAAGTATATGTTTGTAGCAATATCCTAATAATTTGGCATAATGGTAATTTGCAAGTGCTTGCTAGTATACATTTTTAATCTGCAGAGTAAGTATTAAATTTGACTAACTAAAGTTCATTAGCAAAGAAAATGAAAAAAGAGGAAAGCCTTCTTGAATTTTATTGTAATAAAATTTACTTAAATTTACTTTTTGCTCCCTTTAAATTAACGCAAGAGAGATTTTATTTTTCATTCCTATGTTAGATGACAGATTTATTAAAAAGTATAACACTCTTTAAATTGCTCCTCTGAACTTAATAAAAATTTCAATAGGATTTATCTCCGTAAGCAGAGGAGTATGGAGATTGATCATAAACATAATATGAATAATAAAAATATAATATTATATTGTTTGTAAAATGAATTATAAATTTATGATACATTATAATTATTTACAATGACGGATGATTATTTAAATTATTGCATTAATGACAACCGATCGATATTAATTACTAATTTTTGATGAGGAACTCGTGCAGTTTAAAATTTTGATTATAACTATAGGAACCCTATTCACGATGAGTCCTCTCTTGAACATCTCATGACTATGTGTATTCAACAATGCACTCATAATTAAAACAAGAAACCATCTTGTTCGAAGTAGACATTCACCAAGGATGAAGACAAAGAGATCCTCAAACACGTATTTCAACATGGACCAAACTTTAATAAGATTGTCAAATATTTCCCAGGTAAAACGATGAATATGATAAAAAATCGTTATTATAAGAAACTTCGTTATCTAAAATAGGAATTGGATGTGGATAATCCTTGGGTGTCCATTTGCAACAATTCTAAAATTACAAAAAATCATTGAATTTTTTACTTTTTATATTATAAATTAAAGTATATTCATATTTATATTTAATTTGTTGTAAATTTTAACTATGCCTAGAAACACAATTAAAAAGACTGTCAAAAAGATTAAAAAGCCCAAAACCATGAACACTAAGTAGAACAACAAATAGAAAATCGATGATGATGAATCAATCGATTCAGAATACTTGGATGAATTGGAAAATCAAAAACCATAAAATATTTCAGATAAAAGTGATAGTGAAATTGATGAAACCGAAGATAATAGAAGGCTGAGATTGGCTAAATAAATTTTATAACAAACCAAATAAGAATTGTAATCCAAAAAAAATGATGACTTTTTTCAAGATCATCATGACATTCACATGAATGATGAAGACAAAAGATTAAATGTAGCCTTACTCGAGAAAGTATCTTATCCACCCTATCATAGTTCGCTGAAAAACACACCATCTATCAATCATAAATCTAAAAATTTGATCGACAATTCAATCGAGAAACCTATAAAGGTCATCTAAGAGCAATCACATGCACTTAAGTGGATGAATTCGCCAAGCATATGTACTCTTGTTCCAAAGATTCAAGCATAATCAAATGTAAATACAATAATTTGAGTTTTCAGGGGACTTGGAAACCAAGAAGAAGGAGTTCATTTAGAGAGAAGTTGGCAAACATGGAGACGGCCACTATGATGAAGTTCTCACCCTTTCCTTGAACTTTGATGGCAAGATATTAGCTAGTGCTGGCAAAGATCATTCCATTAAATTATGGGACACAACTTCTAATAAATTGATTGAAACTCTTAAACATCACAAAGCCCCAATTTATGGCGTTAAATTTGGATATAACTCTAATAACCTATGTAGTATCTCTTGTGATAGAACTTTCATCTAATGGGATGCTGCATAAAGAGCTTATATTGATACATTGTAATAATTACAAGTAATATATAAGTTTTGGACATAGTACAGAAGCAAATGACATCGATTGCTTTAATGCTGACGATTTCTTGAGTTGTGGCTATGATAGATAAATGATCCAATGGAAAACTAAATCTGGAGGACAGCTGCTTTACAGCGGACATGAGTAATCCATTGATTGCATCAGAGCTATAACTCTTGACACATTTGCTACTGGTTCTGTTGATTCTAATATCAACCTATGGAATGTCAAAAAACGAAAACCCTTGTTTGAATTGAATAAACCTCATGGAGATAGATGGATAACGTCTTTGGTAATTATTTGTAAATAAATCAATAGGGAACCATATACAACAGCGACCTTTTGATTTCAGGATCTTATGATGACAATCTAAACATATACAAAGTCACAAATAAGGATATTGTTAAAGTGAGATCACTTTAAAGTGTATGATTCTCAATATAATTTATTTAGTTCGGAATAATCAATCATATTAATGTATTTGGCGATAAAATCCTAACGGTTGAGAGTCAGGAACATCGTTTAGGCAGGTGGATTACTTCAACCAAAAGCAAAAATTTAATTGTGTTGTATTTATGATTTGTTTTCTTATATATAAGTTTTAAAAAGTTTTAATAAACTAAAGAAGACTCATCATTTTATATTTTATTTATAATTTATTATACTTGATAATAATTAGCAATTATTACTAGATTTTTTGAAAATAAATAAGTCATATCTATTGGATAAGAGACAGCTTTTGGAAAAAACCCTGATTAATAACATGCATTCAATTCTGGGTGTTTGTATTTATAATTGAAATTTCAGATTACACTGATGTGATAATTTCTTGCCCAAATCAATGATGCTTATTATTTTCGCAAATATATAATCCTATTCAATAATTTGAATTAGATCAAGCCTTAATAATAGGATTTCAAAAAACAGTCTTTCGAATCTGCTATCTTTAGGAATATCTGAATGAATCTGGAATTTGAGGAAATATTTTTTTATTTTCATTTACATTTCTTACTTAAATCCACTGCATGATTGGAGATTAAGTGCACTATCTTAAATCGGTTCAACTTATCAGGTATTATATAATTTTATCAAATTTTGGATATATATATACATTTTAGTATTCATAATTAAAAAAGATTTAAATCCACTACTTCAACACTATTCGATTTGAAATTTTTCAAATTATCAACGCCAATGATCAATAATAACGAGAAATATTCAATTATTTATTCTATACTCAATAATTCAATTCTAAGAATATTCATTTATTTATTAAAAAATTAAAGAATATGATTTTTCTTCCATTACTTATCAAATCCATTCCAAAATACAGATTAATTGACAATCATAGTTTGAAAAATTGAGTAGTCTTCTCAAAGGATAAATATTCTGGGAGGTCACTTTTTTTAATTTCAAAAATTCAATAAATTTAGTTTGATTTGGAGGTCATCAAATTTACAATGATCAAGTCATACTTGCTCGTAAAGACAATGACACCAGGAATAACATTATTTACTAATTTTAGCAATTGCTCCTCGAGTGAACAAGTAGTTTAAGATTTATGGTAAAAATTAAGCCTAGGAGAATGGCAAGTTGGACAGACTAAATGGGAATTTGTACAATTTTAACAGATTTTCATCATAATTTTGATTAGGGACATACCTGTGAGTCAATGTTAGATTTTAGATAATAGGAATCAACCATATATAAAAACCATAAAAAAGAATTAGAAGAGTCATATTATAATTTTTATTAATTAAAATAAAATATCTTTAATATTTAAAAAGCCTTATACAAATTTTTATTTACTTGTAATATATTTATAACCAGATCTAATCTTTTTGATTTTATTAAATTAAATAACAACAAAAAATAATGAAAGCTCAACCATCCAATGATAAGGTCCGTTCTTATTGTAGAGTGCCAAGGTTGAAATAAGAATAACTTGTAAATCTTGTTTACAAAGAGGAATGGAAAATTAATTAAGTTGTTATTTTAAATTAAGTCTTTTGTAGGCTGCTGAATTGTTGAATATTAAGTATGCCACGGCTAAAAATATTGTGCAGAGATTCAAGAAAACTCACATTTTGGGAAAATAAGCCAAGCTCCCTGAATCCAAGAGGTGTCATTACAAATTGATTGACAGGCCTGGGGTCTAATCATATGTAGTGAATACCAAAGGAGGATTAGTATTCGATAGTCTTGTCGAATATTCCAAAAAACCTTGATTGTTATTTTGTTTTATAAATTTCAATCTCCATATATCAAGATAAACTTTTATGTTCTACATTTGAATTGCTTTACTAATAAAGGTGGAATATAGTAAAAAATGATCAATAGGGAAGATTTTCAAAAGTAATTTGAAAAACAAAATTAAACCTTAATACTGATTATTTTTAAAATATTCGACTTTTAGTTGGTTATTCAATATAACTAACCATAATTCCCTCTAATCTAATGTGACTATGAGAGAAGCAATTAAAATTTGTATCCCAAAAAGGAATTTCATATCTAATGGAAATTTCATTATTAGTTTTTCATTAATTCTTTACCTATTCAATCAGTTGTTTACAAAGCCTTCCAAAATTCGAAATTTTTTAAGTCCCCTAGATTAATATTACCTGAAACACCTAATACACACAACTATCATTTAGTATTCACGATAAAGATGGTTAAACTACTACTCATATTTTATAAAATATATATAATCATGAAAATGGCATTTGATAGTTTGCATTGTAAGGTGTATTTGGATTATTAGGAGGTACATATTATTATTATTAAAAAGGCATTTGACCAAAGGGACCTTATTACTATTGTTATCCAACTGAATTTAAGGGATTTTATTACTACCCAAAAGGTACTTATGTTTAACCAAAAGGTCCTTATGATTATTATTATGGCTAACCAAAGGGTTATTATTATTATTATTATTATTATTATTATTGTTAACCAAAAGGTCCCTATTATGGTTAACCAAATGGTCCTGATGATCCAAAAGGTCCAGCTTGCATATTCCTTTTTGATTAATTACCAGGCTACTATTAGTTGAATATGGATTAGGGTAAAAAAGGAACTTAGGAGGACTGAGCAAATTAGGGTTAAAAGAGACCTTAAGCTTAAATGGATTGTTGAAAACGACCGAGAGTTTGTTTTGCTTAAATATTAAATACAATATCTTCTTATTCTCTATGTTTGATTTTAATTTCATCTTGTAACTTTTTGGCTTCAATAAAATTGAGATCTCCTTCTCTTTCCCAAACGTAGACAATGATAGGATGCTCATCTCCAAAGCCAGCCACTGCAATCATGTGATATCCAATGTTCCAAGCAACATCAGCAACAGGACCAATCACATTAAATTAGAATAAATCAGTGGGTAAGGTTTGAGTTAGATTGCTCCAGAGATGAGGTTTACCATCCTCGCTGCCTGATAACACATAGTCTCCCTTTGGACTAGGGACACTTCTACAAGCAATTTTGACAGATTGAGATCCAAAGAATCGATTATTGACAGAGCCATAGATGACTTCATGATCATGGAACTTACCGTCTCCTGACTTAAAATCAACAATTCGAAGACAGTTATCTCTAGTGTGGATCAAGAGATCCTGTTATTCTGGAGGCATTAATTGAATTTAGTTGATCGCATTTCCACTAATTTCTTGAATCACAATCAAACTTAATCTCCTGGCAATATAACTGCCTCCAGAGAGATTGATATCAAAAAAGTGGATATTTCCCAATGAATCTCCAACATACAAGCATTTGACCCCATCATATACCATGCAATTGGGATGTCTGTGATTACCAATATTATCAAATTGATCAAAGGAAATGCCATCTTAGGAGATGATTTCTTATTGAATTGGTTCATCGCTTATTTATAATGATTGATTAGACTCAAATTGCCATATACGCATTCTGCTATCGAAACAACAAGTGGCCACAACTGGTAATTTGGTATCCATCAGAAACAATCCAGCATAAACAAAAGATGGATGTTGGAGTTGACAGATTTGCATTAAATCTGAGTCTTCTTCAGTCACAATGTCACCTGAATGTTGAGGTACACTCCAAACTTTGGCTGTGTAATCACTTGATACTGTAATTAAATATTGAGAATTCTGAGAGAATTGTAAATCATGAATGATATTTCTATGTCCTTTATATGTCGTGAAATGTTAACCAGTTTCGACATCAAATAATTTAATTATGGTTTTTGAATTTTTGTAAGTACATGCACATGCCAGATAATTACCAAATTTATTGAAGGCTAATCTATAACATCCCAAGGGAGCACTGGCGAATTTGTAGGCTATCTTATCTGGAATGTGATCTTCCTTGTCTCCAAGATAACGACGTCTCCTTAAATTAATTTTCTCTTAGTCTGTGATTTCTTCCACTCTCTATTCAATCACTTTGTCTATGACAACAGAATGCTTCACTTTCTCTCTTGCTTCCTCATCTCCCTTTTCAATCTCGAACACATTGGTACTAGTGTTCTTGCCGTAAATCTCAATGAATGATGGCTTAGGTTCAGTTCCCAAATACACGTTCAAAACTGCATCATATTCGACTTTGTCAAGCCAGAGGAAATCGAAATACACCAAAGGAATTGATTCTCTCCTGCTTACTGATTTCAATTTACTCGTATCAAACAAATACTTGTACAACTGTACCTTACTCAATCCCAAATGCAATCTACATAGCCCATTTGGTCGTGTATAACCCCAAGCTATTCTATAGAAGTTATCTGAATCCAAAAATTCACTATTATGTTATTATAAATAAATAGGATGAAAATCGAGGAGTTCAAACAAAATTATTGTATCTGATTTATAGAATTCATCTGCAGGTATATTAATCAATATTTCCTCATTCCAATCTGCCCTACTATTGGTCGCCATTCGCATATCACAGAAATTCGTCGAAAAAGCAGTAAGCAACTCCAATTCACAAGTGACCCTCTCCCTCTCTCCATCCACTATATTAGTAATGCAATTGCTCTCATAATTGTACACTGCATTCGTGAACTCTCTTGGTTAATTGTCCTCGTTTTTTGGCTTATACAAATAGCACCCATTCTTAATGTTGATCACATGCATCCGAATGAAAGGGTGCTGAATATTCGTATCCATCTGCAATTGCGATGTCCCAATTATCCTCACTACCACTGACTACAATCTCATTCCAATACCATACTCTGTCTGGTGTAATTTGGGCCTTGTCCTTCTCACTCAATGAGAATGGGTTCACAATTTAATCGTACTCCAACTTATTCAAGCGATCCACAAACGTAAGTCTTGGCGGATCACAATGAATCAATCGATTTAATCGGGCTCCTATTCGATCTCCCAAAGAGTAACAATTAAAAATTATATCATCGTTCATGAAGTTGGAGTATGTCATCCCACTATCATGATTCGGCGCAGGTTACAATCTCTCAGATCCTCAATACTCACACAATTACTTCATCCTCGTTCTCCTATTGGTCTTCATTCTGCTCAAAATTTGAATTCGCAAAATCGACCTTCTTCTCTGCAGGCTATGATAATTGTTACTACCCTCCAAATGGCATTTCCCCTTCCCCTCCTCTCTTTTGTTACAGAGCTGAAACATAATAACTGCTAATATCTACGTGGCAATTGTCTTGGAATACTTGAACGCGACATATTTGTAAATAATAATTTTATTTTATTTATTACTCTCAAAACAAGATGTCACTCCAACTATCTCCATTAAACTGAAACTCCTCAAGTTGATGAAGTAAATCTGTGTAATCGATTAACTGAATTAAAGACATTTATTAATTTTGAATAATAACATTTTTATTCATGCAAAAACTATATTGTAAATATAATATATAAGAATTTAATCCATTTACTAGTTAATTAAAGTGGTTTTTAAAGTAGTTTTTTTAAATTTAGACTCAATTTCACTATGTCCTTATTTAAGTTATTCTATTATGAATTAATTCAATATTTTGTGATTAATAATTGATTGAATAGCATTCAACATTTTTGTATTGAATTTGTCGAAATGCTCTAATTAAAGCGCGAAAATCATGGAAAATTCCTCTGTTGAATTCTGCCATAATAATAAGGATTACAATTCAGCCATTGATATAATTAATGAATATATATTTTGGAGAGAGTCGATTCTATTTCAAAATACTTAGAATTATCTTTATGTTAAAAATGGATTTAATCAATCAGTAAAATTAACAATTTTGTTTATTCTAATATAATATGGAGATAATGTACTTATTATGTTTAGAACTCTCTATCCCCTTAATTTTTAATACTCCTTTTAGTAAGAACTAGAATTTAGATGATAAATAAAAATTTATTAAATTAGAATTAATAGATTAAATATAAAAATAAGAAGCTTAGGTATTCACATAGATAACTGTCTATATTGTGTTTAGAAATACTTTTTAATTAATTAAAATATTATATTCTGATTATTTTTGATAAAATGGGAAATTAAAATGCTAGAAATTAAGACAATGTTCCTTTGGCCCCATATAATGCTTCTGAAAATTACTAACCTTAGATGGGGGCTTATGGCAATAACCAATATTCAATAAATTCTAACTACTCAGCTGCAAATGATATGCCAAATCCTCAATACCCTCAACATTAAAATGTTTAACTACAAAATCAATAACAATCTATACCAAATTAAACCAATATACCTAACATGACAAGTATGCCCCCTATTCCACCAATACCAACACATCCAATTTAATTAGGTATTCCAGTTATTTAATCACTTGAAATTGGTTAAATACCCTAATAAGCAATAACAAATGATCTTAAAGATTAGCCATTCCATGTAAAAAAAAAAGAAATCATTAAAGCACTTACAATATATCTCTTAATGCAAATAATTTAAAATGGATTATCATTGTTTATAGGTGTATACTTAGATCGATCCAGGATGGATGGAAAATTTTCTTCAATAATTTGCCTCATTAGTTCTATTTGCAGCCTTGTAGTTGTTATCTCTGGAAAATATTAGAAATTTCAGCAAGTATTTCGAGTATTTTATAGATAGAATCCAAGAGCCATCATTAATAGCTTCCTAATTATACTGTTCTATAGTTTAACTATCATTTCCTATTTCTACTTCTAAAGTAAATAAGCTATCAGCGATTCTTACATGATTGGGGTAATATACGTGGTTTTGGTCCTTTAGTCTATAACAAATTGTATAGTAATTGCAATAACTATTTTATATTTTGCCATAGAATAGAGACAGGTTAGATTTGAAAGTAAACTTTAGTTAAATATTTTAGTTTATTTCTTAATGCTTTGCTTCGCAGGATTCATAACGATTATGATAGAAATTTGGCTATTACTTTTTGTTTGTACTGCGTTCATATTTGGGACTCTACTAATGGTAGTACTTCAATAATTGATGAATGGAAGAGTACATATTAATATTAATTTACATAGTTCCAATTAAAAAAGAATTAATCCTTTGGATTATGCAATGCAATTTATTTGGGAATTCTGGTTCCATGTAATATATTTTGATAGTTATTATATAATTATAATATTATTATAAAAATGATGCTGTTTCAATTAAACTAAACTAACTGTGGAGAATCTTAGTCGTTTATATCAACTAATCTTCTATTGTCATCGGTGTTAATGTCCCTATGTAAATTATCGTTATTTATTTCCAATCTAATATCATTACTATGAAGGCCTCTGTTTTCCACATTAGTATTTAATCCTCTTAATTAATTTTCCTCCTAGGTATTTGTCTGAAGCAAATTTTAAATGGTCCTTTCTTCAGTAATTTTGGATTGGTTTTTCGAATACCTCTCATCAAATAGTTATTTGTCAACTTAAAATTTGTCAATTTATTAGTAAATTATCAGCCTTTTTTTTTCTCTATCCCAACTCATGTACATCTTAGCATCAGGAGTAATAGTTCCAATTTCTCCATTCTTTTCATCTTCTTTATAAAAGATACCATTTTTGGATCTTTTTTTAAAAAACACTATTTTAGAGTTATGTTTCACAATCAATAGATTTGAAGGTTCAAGATAAATCATGGGGAAATTATGTGATAAATCAGTATTTAAATCATTAAATTCATATGTTTAGCAAACCTTTCCTCCACTTAATACTTAATTGTAAAATGTCAAATGTCTACTCGAATTCTCTTATACTACAATACTGTCTTCTCCAACGAAACTGCATCTATATACTGAATTCTGCAATCTTATTTTTTTGATCATATTCCATGTATCTTGTTTTAACCATATAAAAATTTGTTTATCATAACTACAAGAAATGAGTTTCTACTTTTTACCTTCGGCATGATAGTGATTCAATTAATACACTGTGTTATTATGAGAATGATCTAACTAAAATTTATTTTTGTTTTCAGCTTCACTAAATTTATTAACTTTTTGAGATTTCAAATCAATTACATTTTCCATTTCCTCATTATTAATGCAAAATAGATCACATCCAGAACCTGATATTAAATCTTCATTGTTTGGAGTAAAGATGATACTGAAGATAGGATTTTGGTATATTAACTCTGCTTTTAGTTCATACTCTTTTTTTTTTGTCGGACATTCTACATAGATATTCATTCGCTTGTCAAATGTGCCTCCTGCTACTAAATATTTAGTATCATCACTAAAAACAACACTAGCGATATTATGAGTAAAATGTTTAAAACACTATCTTTCAATTACTTTATTTTTTTCCATTAATAGTTCGTAGATCTTCAGTTAATTCTCCAATGCCATTGCAATAATTTAGGTATCATCACTTTAACCGAAAGTCATAGCTGTACAAACTCTGCCCTGTACATTAAAACTATGCGTATGCTCATAATTAGTCATGTCGTTTTAAAGTTGCTTAAAACATGTTATTAACTTATTAGAATAGAACTTTTGCATGTTTATGAGTTACTTAATTGGGACAACCACGCGGGAATATTAGTTTTTCAGATTAAACTGATCGAAGACATTGGAACAGACTTTGTGACAAATATTCTCAAATTGACTCAGAGATTGAGATTCTAAAGGCTATTCAAAGATGGAGAAATATTCGTGGATATATTGCTTAACTTTTTGAACCTCATTAATGATTAGAGAGACAGTAGAATTAAATTCATCTTTATAATTTGCTAACACTTATTCCAAAGGTATAGAGAACTTCTCAAATTCGTTCAAATTAACTTTTTCCTTTCCTTCTACTATTCCTATTTTGTCATCAAGATCTTTTAAGAAATCATCAATGTGAACGTAATCTCCTCCTGCAGTAATTGTACATTTTTCACATCTCACTCTTGCACCCATTTTTATATTTTAACTGCGATTTATATGTATGATTTTGTATTCATGTTCTGTACATTTAAGCTCCTTAATATCTTAGATAAATTACATGTAATAAATATTCAATACAATCACAACATTTATAAATTAAAACTAAAATTAAATCCCCTTAAGAGTTCCAACATATTATTTAAATTCCTTAGAAGGGGAACTTGAATTTCATTTCACAGTGTTACTCTTCAAAATCTCACTTCAGTAATTGTTTTTTAAACTGCTTATTTATAGATTAAAGACTCACTACAATTGAGCGAGGGATAACTTATTTGGTATGATTGACTAATTATAAATGGAATTTAGTTATATACTAAGCAAACTATTACTTTTTTAAGAAGTCTGAAGTATAACATTTATAATTGCAAATCTAATAAATATTACTCATATAATCAATTATTATAAGTTAAAAGTATATATACTAAAAAACATCACTTAGATATTGAAAAAGGGGGGAATCAAAAATAATAGAAAACTCATAAATTTACAGATTTTATCCCAATTGTAATCACACGGACTCAAATAATATCAATAGATTTCAAGACTTCATAAAACAGAATTTTGACTAATAGTAATTTCTAAACACAAATTCAATAATTAATTATTGTATAAAGTGGAATAACAAAATTAATATAGTTTATTATTTCATGTAGAAGGCCTTGTCTAAATTTTAATATGTGTTATTTCTGACCAAAATTCACTCGAAATACTTTGTGGTTGTATTTCTCAAGAGATTATATTTTTTATATAATTTATTCTTTTTGGAAGATTTCTAGAAAGTCTTATAAATTTAAATTTTGTTCCTCCCAATTTCTATTGATTGATTTTATTTTTGGCTATCGTTATAAGATTTTTAAAGTAAAGAACAAAAGGTTTGAATTTCAAAATTTCAAAAGAGGTATTATGGACCCTGCATTAATTAGAAACCAATAATATGTTATGTGGATGCACAAATACGATATTAAAGTAAATCAATCACATATTTTCTCCATCAATAGTTTGATTAGGGGGTGAGATTGCAAGTAATTTGATTCAACTTACTTTTTATGGTCTAATTCAGAATTAACCACAACGAATATATATATATTTGGATTAAAGATAAATGAAATAGGTTGTAGCGAGTAGATTACCACTAAGAAAAGAATCTCAAAGTATTTCACATAGGTATTGATGTAATAATATATGATGAATCATTTCGGATTTCATATTGAAAATGTATTTTAGAAGTGATTTGGCTTCCCCCAATACTTGATATTATTGTTAGTGAGCTCTTGCACATATTCAAGGGAGCGCTTCGGCATTAATTGGAGGAATTGATGTTTGATTTCTTATGGATGACTTTTGTTCTATGATAAACAATGATCGATTTGGCTCCTGGGTAGTTGATATTGAGACTTTTGGCTGCCTTTTTTGAATAAAGAACAAATATCTTACATGTTTAATTTTAAAACCCTTAATAAATACCAACTGCAGAAGAGTCCTTCTCTAAAAGGATGATACTTTTTAATATGGTCTGGAAGCAATAAAAAGTTATTTCATTAATTATTAAATCCCAATTAAGATATTATCAAAAATAATTTATAGAATTAATGGATGAGAAAACACAACAATTATAGCTTTATTAAAAATAATTTTAATATTCATTCATCATTATTTTTGAATTTATAATTATCCCATCAAGCAAAACTAAGTTTATTAAAAATATCATATTTAATTATTTTCAGTGACTTTTTAATATATTTATTTTTAATTTATATATAAATAAATATGTAAACTTTGCCAATCGGAAATTTTGATCATCAAAAATCAATTTAGATTAGATGTCTATACTTGAGTTGATTTTCTTAAAAATTATTTGAGGAATTAGCAAAATGCGTGTATTAATAGGATTTATGATTTATCCACCTTTCACCCAAATACAGTCAATTCTTCTTGATTTTCTCGTATGGTCCATTCCTCGGAATGATTAAAATATTTCTAATTTAGCTAATTTGAATATTTTTGTCTACACATGAATAAATTGCATTGCAGATCAATCGCAAAGATATGTATTTCTAGTGTCTTTTAGGGATAAAAATCATAGGATTATGTTTTAGTAAAGAACAATAAAGAGTAGTGTAATTATTGATTTATTTATAATTAATTTATTAAAATAATTATAAAGTTTGATATTTCAGACAGACAATCCAATCTATATTGCAATTTACAAGTAATATTGATATTAAATCATTCTTAATTTGGTTTTGGATATAAAATACTGAATGCGAAATTTCAAAAAAAATATAAGCTTTCTAATTATACCCTTTTTATTGTAACATATTAATTAAAATTCATATTTCTTTTTATAAATGAATGAGAATGTTTATAATTTCCTCATTCACTAATTCCACTTAAAACAATGCTTTTTCTTAGGTTTCGCACTTGAATCTTATAGTAATGTTGCTTAAAGTTTGGATGGTCTTAATAAAAATAATAGAAAATATTACTGATTATAATCATTTATTTCTATTCATTAGCATAACCGTGTCGTTAAGGAGCCACCCATTTGTGCCTTCAGAAGAATTCTTCGTGTGGACAGGTTTAAAATAAGAAAATCGAATACAAGTCAATGCAGAGTAATTTTCTGGATGGATCTAAATGTACTGTAATTTAAGATGCTTCTATTTGTAAAACTTCAGAATCAGGTTACGATCAATTATTGTTATAACCAAAATCACACATAAGAAAATAGAAAATTCCATAGTTAAAGTTGTATGTATATATTGAAATAGAAATAGAATCATTCTTATTTGATCATAGGGTACTCAAATTAAAGTGATTTAACCACGTCTCCACCTATTTTCGATATAATTGTCAACTTGCACTTTTTTAATGAAAGTGGTGCAATCTAACATTCTTATTCCGAATTTATTGAATGTTTAGACATCATAACATTGTTCCTATGGAAAATCATATATGTTTTGGCTGCCGCATACTTGATATTCAATTATTTAGCTGCCTATTTGTAAATTATTAGATAATATACATCCTTTATTTTAAATCCAAAAAAGCAAACTAATTTCAAGAGTTTTTGTTTCTAATCTTCAGAAATCTTCTAGTAAGTTCTGGACTTATTTATATGTTTTCTCATTTAATACTCTCGAAAATTTAAATAAAAATTAATTTTTAGCTACTTTTTAATAAATTATCTGATATGTAATATCCATTAAAATCTTAATTTAAATAGAGAATTAATAAATATTATTCCGACCCAAGTTTCAATTAAATTTCTTTAATTTAAATTATCAATTCTATTTAGTAAGGTACTTAAACTTTAAATAAGATCATTTCTGGAAATCCTGAAATTATTGTTTGGACTTTGGCAGAAGAGATGGATTGAGCTCACGTTTATAGGGATTGAAAATGAATGACGAAATGGATTTGGGTAAGTATTTCATTAACCCAAAGGGATGTGAAAAAATAGAAAGGATTTGAATATGATAAATATATATTTTGATAATTCATAATTTGTTTTTGTAGATTGCTAATCCTCTGGCTCTGAGTTCTTATTCCCATTCTCGTGCTTCTTATTCGTAAAGATCTTTGAGCATGCAATTTCTTCTTTTCTTCAATTCTTAATAGGCATTTTCGACTTCTTTAGAATAGCTACACAAATTAATAGATTGCACGTTACACTTTATTCATGAATTTCAATTCGTTGACTTTGTCATATTTAGATTTTGATTCATGCCACCATGTGTTTCTGCTGATGGATTTCAAGTTCTGATCATACCTTTCTGCCTCTGTATATTATTAATTTAATTTAATATTCCTTTTTATCTATTGCATTGTTAATTGTTATATAAATTAATAATTTAAAAGTCATATTTTTTCCAACTAAATCCACAACATCTCATCTCCAATAGACCATTGCAATCCCTTTTTTCTGTATTGTTGATTTTGGACTTCAAAGAATTCTCCCAATTTCTTGGTGCATTCCTATTCGAGGTCAATCAATTTGGGGGATTTGGTGATGCTAATGATAACTACAATGATGGAAATGAGTGTAGGTAATACAATGAAGATGGTGCCCAGTAAGGTCAAGGTCGATTTCAAATCCTCATAAGAGAAGCCCAATACAAATAGGATGACTCCGACGATGAATAGGACCCAGGAGGACGTAACTGGGATAGTGGATATTGAGACATACCATAAAACTTCTCAGTTTCGAGAGGGTCGCTCTCTTCGATTCTACTTTTCTCACATCTGATTTTTTAACAAATGCGATTGGCTTGGAACACAGTTTCAGCTATGGAATCTTCTGAGACTGGCATGTAAGGAAGCTTGGCAGGCAAGGAGAAACCCAATTTGTCAGCGTAGACAGGGACTATGAGGATGTCTTGGGATGAGTTGGGAATGCGTGAACGATCAATTTTTTATTTCATTATTTTAATAAATTAACTTAATCATGGATTTCTAATTTCTGCAATGTTTGTATTAATCCTTATTCTTTAATTGTCTTCCTATCCAAATGGGTTTGTGATTTTAGGATGCAATCTATTTCAGCATCATAGTTGCACTTGACTATCTATCCAAAATACACAAACAATTAACTTATTTAATTATTAATATAAATCATTTCTATTTCAAGAGAATAGCGTTTAAAGTTTAAATGTTAAGATTATTATTGAATTAAGGTAGTGAGTTATGAGATTGAAACATTCTTCGGTAATTGAAGCACAATATTGCAACTAATAGAAAAGGCTTTTCTCAAAATATCAGATAAACAAGGAGTCATGTCTTTTTCAAGATCGTAAACCTCCTTCTTAAAATAATCCAATCCACCCCTTACAAATTAATATTCATATATACCAAGGTGGACATAGAGTCAGAATGGTGTTCTCATCGAATTCATGTTCAATCAATAAAAAATTGTTTAATTGAGTCTCTATTGTCCTTTGGTAAATCACAGCATTCGCTTGTAAATTTTTTAATTTCACAGGGTCGAGATCAATGCAAAGCAGATTGTCGAATTTTGAAGCTAATTAAATGGCTAATCCCCCAGAACCACAGAACCCATCAATAACTTATTTTATGGGGATTTTTTGATCAATAATTCTTTTGTGTAATCGTTCAGCAACATAAGAGGCAACTTCTTCAGGTACAACAGAATACCAAGATTCTTCATCTAAAACAATCCCTTCATCAAATTTCTTGAACAAGAAATGTCTCTTATGATAAAATTTTCTAATTTTCTTTTTCAACTAGATTGTGGGAGTAGTCTTTTCGTGATGTGCGTTGAATAGCTTCTTGGTGATCATCACAGGCATAGGGAATGAACCATTAATAAGCATCAAAGTATTAAGAGGGAAATATTCAATCAATTGTTAACCCATTAATTATAATTCAACAACTTTGTTTCAGCTTAGGTTAAGATAATCGACTGATGAGACTCCTCTGAGACTATTGAGTTTTCCTGAACCTTTCTCGGGCAAGTGGTGGCAATTCATACCTGTACTTGGGACTGGAGAAGAATTGATCCGAGCTTCGAAGCATCCTCTTGTAATTTTGCATAGGAGAGTACTTCTCCTACACATTTAATCTACATACAGGAAATCATTCATACAACACGTAGGTGTCCCTCCCAGTTCCATCACATTAATAGAATATTCGTTAGGGTACTTCCGAGGCTCTGGATGCAGGACTTGGCATCATGTTCATTCCTGTTCTGTTCTATTGCATCGTAAGAAATCTGAATTCTGTGCCAAAATTGCCACCATTGTTGTATGAAATATAGGTGTCTCTTCCGAACCCGTCGTTATTGTAAGAAGTTGGATTCTTTTCAGGTTTTGATCCTTTGTTTAAGATTGGTTGTTTCATAAATTTAATTAATAAGTAATATATCATTATATCATTTTCAGTTTTATGCAATAATTTCCACTACCTTAACTGTTTGCTCGTCAATCTGCACTATCTGAAGTATAGCCTTGATAAGCTAGTTCATATAAATGATCATCAATTACACTTCTGCAAATGGGACACTCTTTGTTTTATTCAAACCACTGCATGGCACAGTTACAACACATGCCCCCATGACCGCATGGCATACAGACTACACAACTCTGTCTTTGGATGCAATTGAAGCACTGTTTCATTGTGGGTTCTTGAACAGCCACTTCAGTGATTGTAGCTTATTTGCTGGTGACGATATTGACCTCAGTTTGATGTCTTCGCATGACTAATTCGTCTGGCAGATAATAAGTGCTTGAAATCTTAACCATCTAGGTTGGATACTCAACGAGGTTGTTCTTGTGTGTATTCTCCTTTAAGGAGTACACAAACTTTTTGTGACTTCTGGAACTCGGAAAACTCAGGATCTGCCTATCTTGATTCCGATCCTCGTTTATGCGAACGAAGTAATGCAAATTCAATATGAATAATGTCAGCAATTCTTTGTGATATATAGTGTACACCATATAAACAACCGTGTAAAACGCAATTACAATTATTGCCAGTAAATAGTTTTTTCTTCCGTCTTCATTTTACAAATACAAACACAAATTTATCATCGTGTAAGTTGGTATCCCAGCGAAACTAAAGAAAAACATCGAGATCCAAACTAAACCCACTATTTTGGTTCCCATCTACACCTTCACTTCCACATTGCTGCTGTTGAAATATTTACTCAGTTGAGCAGACAAATTAAATAGAGATATCAATTCCAAAAATATCGCTATCAATAGGAACAACCAGATTATTACAAAGGCATATAGCCAATGAATGGACAACCAATCGATTAGTTTGAGGTTGATAAAGGTTAACTATGTTATAAAACACAACTTGGCGAAAACACCCAACTACATTTATTCTATTTTAGGTACCAAATTATATTAAAGTTTCTCGGATTTCCTCTTATGCAATTGCACTCCACTATAAAACATCCAAATTGCATTGTAAAAACATAACAGCATTCCTAAGTATTGTATTTAAAAGCTCTGGTATTCAACAAAGTAAATCAAACAACTCTATAATTTATGACTATCGATTACGTAATATGAGATTAGACCAATATTCCATGTCAATTCGAAACAGCAATCAAAATCAGTTTTAGCTCTTCTTATTTTACTTAGTATTTTTACATTTTGTGATGAACTATGCATGTTTTTATGAGGTAGATCAAGTGCACCACGCTCAAGAACAACAGAGGAACTCTGAAACTCAGTCCGAATGTCAATGACGATAAAAACAGAGTAAGAAAGGAATTAAACACAATCACTATCATTAAAGCCTAATTAAACCAGTATATACAGAAGTTAACCAATTGTATGCCACTTACATATTGACCAGTGCATCCGATTCGCCCACTTGGCCATCCTATTACAACTCCCAATTGTTTTCTCTTGAAACTTACGATTATTATTAAATCATTATTTATATTATTATTAGAATTGATAATTCAAAACGTCAAACACTCTTCAGTACCAATTTCAACCAAACTTCGATTCATTAATACTTGCTCTCATATAATAAATAATAAATTCTTAATTCGTATATATATATCGTTATTAAATTTTGAATTTAAATAATAATTAATATTTACATGAATAATTCTCCCTACATTGTAAAAAGGAAGCAGCGAATTGGGGATTGGGTATGTGGCTATTGCAAAAATCTTAACTTCTCATTCAGAAACACATGTTTAACTCACGCTTTATTCATTTTTAGGTAATAGATGCAATAAACCCCCCACTAAAACACCATCCAAACATTAATACAGAGGATTTCAAACCCTGGTTCTGATCCATTATGAGGAACCAACTGAAAGCATAGATGAACTGCTTGAAAACTAAATCGATCCAAATGTCACATCAAGTCTATTAGTCTTAGGCTTAGATCAATTTTGAATTTGTAATTTTTTTCCAAATTTTTCTTTAATAAATTTTCCATATCAATACAATTCTATCTTAGCTTGTAAATTAACTCGCTTTATATGTTGCATATTTGTTTAGAATTCCCACTACTTTAACGAGTTACTCAATGTAGCAAAATAATCGAAATTATACTCTTCTATTTACGATTGATATCTTCTAGATTGACAATTATAAATTTAACTTAATTTTTACTCTAAATATCGAAAACCATAGCAAATTCACAGATGAATTTAGATTAATCTTGTAAAAATAATAAATATTTCATATTAATTTATACAAATAATTTTATACAGAATATTTGATATAAAATTATTGAGTTCTGTTGCTTTAAGATATAATTGGATATTTATCTTCAAGATTTAATATAGGATATAGAAATGGAATTGATTGATTAATTTAATTTTGGTTCACTCTATGTGATATTACTATTATAACTAATGAACACTGATAGCAAAAAACGTTCACATGTATGAATTCTAAATAATAAAACTTATTTATAAAACACTGTTAAATTCTTTCACTATTTTTTGTGTATAGTTTTTTTCTTTGCCTTATTCTTTTTCTCCTTAATTAATTAATCAATTTTATTCAAATGGTTGTTGTTATCCGAATTCTTCTCCTCCAGCTTGCCCTCTATTTTATAGGAATGAGGATCAATGTTGATTAAGTGTCTTTTTCTATCATTCAATATTTGGGTTCTATCTTTTTTCAACACAACCTAAGTGCCAATAATATGCTCATCAATCACTTCAATCTTATTATTGAATTCATCTATAAGGACTCCATCTTGTGATGTATTGACATTGAAAAAGTCAAAATTATTATCGATATAGATGAGGCCTTGTTAAATGGAAGATTTGAATTTCTCTAAAGCTTTTTCGTAATTCTTGAGCTTTTTATTGTTGTTGCCAAAGGTAAATGCAATATATTCTTTATCACACTCAATCTCATTGAAATCTTATAAGTTAATTATTTATCCATTATCCATCCCTGATGCTGCTAATTTTTTATTTGTAATTTCAATATATAAATAAGATCATTTATCAAGAGATATTTTATATTCATACTAACATTCATAAAGAAGAGAAGAAACAATTAAAGCGAATATGGCATTGTTTATCATTTGCCTTCTTTTGTTAACCTTTTAGAAATATTGCAAATGTTATCACAATTTTATCACTACTTCTTAAGAATCTCAAGATAGAACAGTCTCTTTATTAAATGCATAACTCTCTAATAAGGTTTCCTTTAATATTTTCAATAGTTTCCTTAGTTATCATTCAATTTTAATTTTAACTTTATTCCCTCTCCATTTTGATGCTATTAGAAATTCTCAAGAATATACAAATTTAAGAAGTTTCTCCTTTTACTAAAAAGAGGAATAATATCATTATATATTTTATCTCTTAAGTAAAACCACCTTATTCTAAAGGAAATACTGTAGTTATACAACAAATAATAAATTTACAAAGCAAAATTTCAACTTACTTAGTTCCTAATTAGAATTTCATAATATAATATTATATATTTTAGAGAATTTATTATTTGTGCAATGCAGTTAAAATTTTCAGAAATAGATGGATTTGTATATGATTTGTTGCATTTCTTATGGTTGAAGGACCCAATTTCAAAAGTAAGTCTACGTAATTAATAGAAAGCACCATTGATAAACATACCGTATACTCTGTAAATAAAGGCAGGATATGTGAAGTTTTGGTATTTCAGCAGACAAGGCGTGATTATGAGAAAAAGTAAGGAGAAGTTGGATCCGGATTACTTAAAAGAGGTATTCCATTCAGAGAGTACAAATAAAATTGAAGCAGTGTGGATTTTCAAAGAAAATGAGAAACTTAAATTTCATTATATGAATAAGTAGGAAGTCGGTCATTTTATTGAGAAACTAGATTACCAAGCTGACGGTGTCTTATAAGGGTTTGTATGCCCCAAAAGGGAATGTAATAGCACAATTAAATGTATTTGGTAAAAGAATAGTTGCATATTCGAGTAAATTTATAATATCAACAAAATGGCAAACACTTCATTACATCCAAATCAAAGAATTACAACTTTTGAGACAGATGGCGGTCCAACAATTAGCACTACGTATAATGTCTATGCAATGTCTTAGCTTGAACTCGAATGTGTTGGCGAAAACCTTAGAATTGACTTGCCAAGAAATTCAGCAGCATATTTGCAATGTGACTTTTGAGAAGATTAATATATCTTTAATGGAGTTATATTTTAGATAAGGGATAGATGGGTAAATCTATCTATTGTTTTGTTCAAAAGTGAGAACCGCAAGTTAAAGTAGAAGTAATAGTAATGTGAAGTTATCTCTGAAAGTGCCATTGCCTAAAGGGCCTAATAGAATTGAATTTACAAATCAAAGGTGTGTTGGTTGTAAAGTAATTCAAAATGTTAATTTGTTCGAAGAAGTAAATTATGATTGTGAGTATTCCTTAGATTTCAATAAGGGAGATCATTGAGAGTTGGGATAGACATCATGAGATCAAATATAAACAAGACCCTCCAATAATAGAAATGGATAAGGATTGTTTGGTTCCCAAAATACTCAGATTCATCTATCCCAGTTTGGATTTCAATCACTATCAGGGTCTGAAGTAGAATGTGCCATTCATAAGTTAAAAGATTAAGTTATGTTTGAAATGCTACAAGAATGTAAATGATAATAAGTCAAGATTTTCTACAGCCACATACTCAATACAGAAAAGAATTATGATGAGATAGAAGTCTTCTCAGAGTACCTTTTAATATGATACCCAATCAATAAAGAAGAGTCAGCACAGTCAAGAATCATTTATATAAAATACATTAAGTCAAACCAAAACTAATAGTACTCATAAAAGAAGCACATCAAATACATCATATATGTTAAAATATAGATGTAATACTTAACTTAACTTCAACTAATCTATAAGTTAGATATTTAGAAATGAATAAAGTTAATGAAATATTATAATAAACCATTAAGATGATAAATTTCACTTTATTTCTGGTAACTTTTGATGTTTTTGTCTCAATTTAATTGTGTTAATTTAAATAATACCAATTAATTGTTCTTTAATCAAATTAGTTCTAAGTAAACATAAAATATGTTAGTTCACAAGAAATCTAGAGAACTGGAACATTCTATGAATATGGGTTGAATCTATCTTGACTCCGTAATCTTGCATAATAATTATTTCATAATATTATAATAAATTATTATCATTTGATATTTATAAAAATTGTATAATTCCGATGTAAGGGATAAATAATTGAAATAATATAAATTATGTATAAATTAAATACAATACAAGGGCATTAATTTTTCAATTTTCAGGCTCCCTTGAATTACTTTTCAAAAAGGAAGCTCTTTCAACTGGCCAATGAGATTAAACCAAGAAAAAGGGATTCTCGAGGAAAAATAGTTATTTCTTCATCTCTTCCAAAAGGTTTTTGGTTCAGAGATTACGATGCAGCGAGAACAGTCAGTAAAATGTGGAAGGAAAGTCGTCCCAACAATCACAGAATACAGAATCCCATATATTTCAAGAGAGGAGACATGCAAGAATATTTACAAAATTATACCATAAGAGCATGCACTCCCCATCCATCTAGAAAGTGGAGAAAATATCGTAATTTATTATTGGAGAATAATCATCGTATAAGAGAGTAAATAAAATAAAAATTTTAAGAGACTCCTAACTTACTGCTTCCTAATAGCTAACTTTCACCCCCCAAGAGCAAGCGTAGCTCATTCATGAACTCACACCAACAACAATGCTTGCTTGAAATTCGCACAAGTCAGCATTTAAAATTGAAACATATAAGTAGACAACCCTCCAATAGGAAGGATGACAGCATGAGATCTTTGGATAGGCATTTCCAAGATATCAATTGTGCTCAAAGCAATTTCAATCATTCCTTTGTTCAAGATAAGTTCATGTCATCCAATCAAATCACTCCCAGAAATAGATTCTTCAAAGACTCCTTCAGGTTATATGGAATAGATGCTTAAGTACAGGCACCAAAAAATAAATTGATTTTTACTGACTCAGTTCAATTGGTGGAATCGTAGGAGACTAGATGTGATAAAATTGAAGGAATTTAAAGTGATCGCGAGAAATCAAGCCAAAAGTAGAGCACTTTACTAAATTTAATTAACAAACAAAGAAAAAAGAATCTACAAGCGAAAATAGTCTCTCCAAAGAACCCCAAATTAAACAATTCAAATTCAAAAGATAACAGGATTGTCAACATCTATTTTCCATCTCTTAAAAAAATCAATGTAAGAGATCATTCTTGATTGTATATACATACTTTAATATTATTAAAATATATTTCTTAAATCAATCAACTAGCTACAGTTAATGAAATAATCATAATTCTAACACTAAACTCATAAACAAACCTAGAACCAAATGGGATACTCACCTGCTACCTAAAGGAGTAAGATTATCCAATTATATCCCTAGCGTTGCCGACTTCTAATCAGTTCAATGAGGAAATTTAACATAGGATAAAACTCAAATATCAAGAATTAGGATTGAAGTAGCCGTTGTATCCACAATAAACCTAAGTTTTATCATCAGAGAAAGGGATCTACAATTTCAGAAAAGTGTTTGATCCAGTAAGAGATGGTCGGCCTGAATTCTAATTGGATCCAAGTAACAATATCATTCTTATTCTGAGAGTACTTGGATCAACTCTAAGATTACAAGAAAAAGTACTTAGCTCCAAGTAGAAATTACGATTTGTAATACAGAAATCCTGCTTTGAAGATTAAGAATCATGACTTCTATTTTTAAGATTTCTACTTGAATCTATATGAGTAGGATAAGGAGGAGATCTATTTCAATAAATATGGAAAGACTTTCGTTTATCAAGAATGATATATATTAGATATAAAATAATAATATTGAATTCAACTTTTAAAGATATCTAATTACAATAGCTAAATGATAGGTCATTATAAAATACTTCTTTTGCAGTTGCTCTTTGATAGGGATCAATCACAAAAATGCGCGAAAATAGTTTCTATGTATCACGATCTTGATTTGTTATATTGGATTCATTGTTCCTAATTTTCTTAAACAATTCTCTTTCGTTTTCTCCTTTGAAAGGAAAACTCCCTTACAAGAGAGCAACAAGTAGAACTCCAGTAGCCCATATGTCTGCTGCTCTTCCATCATATTTCAACTTAGAGACAACTTCAGGTGCCATATAACTAGGTGTACCACAATGACAAGATATGGGTTGATTAGTGAATGTACTGAAACCAAAATCAATGAGTTTAATTCGTTTATTTTGTATTAGGATATTTTCCAGTTTGATATCTCTGTGGCATACATTCCTATCGTGGATGTAATGTAAGATTTTGAGTAACTAATGTATGATGTTAAGTGCAAATTCTTTGGGCAGAGTTCTTGCGGGAGTTGACTTGAGGAGTTGATATAGAGACTCAGTGCCGCAATATTCCATCGCTAGATTGATGTAAGTAGTGTAATGATAGACATCATATAATTTGGTGATTTGATCGTGAGATAGAATTCTGAGAGTGTTGATTTCTTTGATTAGGTTATTGAACCTTTCACCTTTGAGCAATGCCTTGTCGTACATTTTGATGGCAACCTTATTGCCTTGGCGGTCAGTTCCCATTTTGACGATGGCATAACTACCCTTTCCAATTATAGGTCCTATAGAATAAATCTTTTCATCGCATGTGGAGGGTATCTATTTATAGAGGGAGTCTTGGTGATTGGTGGAATCCTTGGCACTCAGATTGCCTTGGATTCTCTTCCTCTGTATTTTGGAAGAAAGTCTTAATTATTGTAGATTGGTGTTATTGGTTGGTGCATTGCATTATTGACTTTCCTTGGTACTCAGATAGCGTTATTCATTTTTTGTGTTGAAGGTGTCTTCCAGTTTGACTAATTCTCGGCCTCGACTGGGAGTTCTAATTTTGAAGTAGGTGGTGAGATTTGTGAGTCTGTAGTTGGTTAATCTGAATGGAGGGGGTTTTGAGGAATTGTCAGGGAGGTTTTCTTTGTTTTCGATGGATCGAAGGCCCTCTCTGGGGGGTTTGCGAATATTCATGAATCGGTTAATATTTAAATATAAATTGGGAGTTCATTATAAAAATTATAGTTATGGGCAATTGAATTATGTGTGAATATAGCATTTGTGGTAGGAAAATAAATAACATTAAATAGAGAGCATATGATGATAATTATATTAATAATGCGTCAGTGATTAAATAATAAGAAGAAGTGTTTATAGGGGAGAGAGTCATTAAATATGATAAGAATTCAATAACTGGGATAGCAATTGAATGCAACCAAGTCAACATTGACAATTCAGGATTCGAGATCAGGAAAGAAATACGAGATCCCCATTTCTAATAATTCCATTAAGGCAAGCGATCTCGAGAAGATAAAAGATAACAATGGTTCAATCATTCGCTCTTATGACCCTGGTTATATGAACACAGTTAATTGCGTACATTTTGCATTCATACAAGACATCCAAAATTAGTTTCATAGACGGAGACAATGGAATTCTCGAATATCGAGGCTATCCCATTGAGCAATTAGCTGAAAAAAGCACTTATTTGGAAGTGGCCTTCCTGCTCATCTATGGTGAATTGCCAACTTAATTGCAATATGATAAATGGTGTAAAAAGTATGCAATTATTTATTATTTAATTTCAGAATCCAAACTCACACATTTGTCCACCAAGATCTGTATGGACTCTTGTCCCAATTTAGATATGATGCTCACCCTATGGGAATGGTTATCAGTTCCTTATCAGCAGTGAGTACTCTGCATCCAGAGGCAAATCCAGCATTGTCAGGACAAAATATCTACGCAGTACTCTATAATCAAATTATAAGGATTAAAAATCGAGGAACAAACAAATTCACAGAATGATTGGATCCATCACAACCATCACAGCCCTTGCATATAGAAATAGAATCGGAAGACAACCAAATCAACCTCATTAATAATTGGGATATGTCGACAATTTCTTATATATGATGGATAGACTTAATGAATCCAATTACACTCCACATCCAACAATTGCAAAGGTCTTAGACATCCTCTTCATCTTGCATGCTGAACACGAATTGAATTGTTCCACTTCTGCAGTTAGACATCTCACTTCCAGCGGAGTCGATATCTATACAGCTATTGCTGGAGCTGCAGCTGCACTCTATGGTCCTAAACATGGTGGTGCCAATGAGGCAGTCTTGAGAATGCTTGAAAAAATTGGATCCAAACAAAATATTCCTTAATTCATTGAAAACGTGAAAAACAAGAAGGCGCTCCTCTTTGGATTTGGCCACAGAGTTTATAAGTCATATGATCCAAGAGCCAAGATTGTTAAATAATTAGCATACTAAGTGTTTGATTTGGTTGGCAAGGATCCATTGATTGAAATTGCATTGGAATTAGAAAACATTGCCTTAAATGATAAGTACTTTAAGGATAGATCACTCTATCCAAATGTAGATTTCTATACTGGAATCATTTATAAGGTAAGTTATTTATCCAATTCTATCTTAGGCTCTTGGATTTCCTACTGATATGTTTCCTTTGTTGTTTGCCATTCCAAGGATTTCTGGATGGCTTGCTCATTGGTGTGAATTCCTTGATGACCCTGAAAATAAAATTGTTAGACCAAGATAAAATTACCAAGGATACAAAACAAGAGAGTATGTCCCCATTGATTAAAGAAAACAGACAGATGCCTATATTCATGCACCATCAACTTCCTTTTCAACTAGAAGAAATGTTTCTGTTAAAAAATGAATATGAGTATGAATATGATTTAGAAATTAAATTATTTATATCTTATGTGTTTCCTTTTATCATCATCTGTATAAGGTTTCTAAAAAACTTTTAATTAATTTATAAATCTATGAAGTGCAAATTTTCATCTTTAAACTTTGTTCAAATGCGATTCAATTGTTCTGTATCACAGGAGTGGACTTAGAGGAAGATTAAAATATATAACTCTTTTTTTTAGTTTATAATTGAAACAACTTAATTAATTAATCATGACGAGAACCTCAACACAGCAGTCCTTATATAATAATGGGTTTGAAATAGATAGTTTTAATTTAATCGATTTTTGGTGAGGGTTTAGTTTAAATAGATAATTATTCAAATTGATGATTCATAGAATCAGATTTGTAGGGTCGGAATGCTGATTTGTTGGGCACTTGGAATATAGAAATTGATATTTACATAAATTGGCATAGAAGGCAGTAGGTTGTTCTTCTTTTTCTGAGTCATCGTAAATTTGAGTCATTTTGCGTGATTGTTTTTGTAGTTGTTTTTTGAGTTTGATGTGTTTAAATGAATCTGAGTTTAAGTTGGAGTGAGTTTGTATTTAAATTAAGTTCGACTAATTGTAAAATTTAAATTTGTACATTTAGAAGCACTTCTTTTTTGATTGCATAAATTAGTTTCTTGAGTTGTTTGAGTACTGGATTTGTGGGAGCAAAGGGGTAATTCCTGAGTATGGAAGGTTTTCTCATGATTAGAAATTGGTAGGTGGTGTAAATGATCTTGGCTCCATTCTGTTCTTACATAACTTGTTAGGGTGTGATACGTTTGAGCAGAGATTTCAACTAAGAGTATAATGGGAGTGATTACCTCTTCAATCAGTTGGTCTTCATTCTTTTGCATAATTAATTACGAGAGTATTCGTTAGAATTCAATGTTATAAGAGACTTGATGTGTTTTTGCTGCCGATTCGATAGCCTTGATTTGCTGCTCATTGAGGTAGAGTCTTGAGATTAATGAAAGTGATTACTTCTCGTTATTTGATGTTTGAACTACATACTGAATAGGCGTTCTATTTGTAAATATGGTGGTGATCTAAGACATAGATTTGATGCATTTACAACTCCATTATCCCAAGAGGATGAAGTGTGACATGATTGGAATTGGATGGACTGATTTATTTCGAACTGTGGTTCCATTGGATTTTGAATTTGAATAGTAAAATAATTAATATTTTAATAACGATTTTTATAAAATATTTTAGTTTGCATGAAATTAGCAAGTCCAACTTTTCTTATGAGTCAAGAAAACAATGCCCAATTGGCTGAAATTGGCCAATGTCTGAAATACACACCCTACATGATTGATTCCAATGTATTTGATAGAAATGGAATATTAATAGATGATTCTAACATCTCCCTTGCATTAAACCCTAAGCAGTTCAACTATCACTTTGGATCAAGTACTACCTGCAAGATTGGAGAAGTACACCTTACCATTTTTACACTAGTTACATGATGGCAACCATTGAACAAGAATAAAATCTCCCGGATTACATTTCAAATTTGTCACTCTATGAGATCCTCAATCAAATTCGCTATGATCAAATACTCCAATTTGCCAAGCCTCTGGGTATTGATATGCAAATAGTTTAAGCTTAGTGATCGAACAACAGGAGTAGAAATAATTCCAAATCATCAACACACAATCTAATAAGCAAATTGGGTTCCAACAAGTAACAATCTCCTTCATTAATATAGAAAAAAACAGATGGACTGATATCCAATTAGATTTTCAATAGCAAAATCAACAACACCAGATCGATTAGTCCCTAACCAATGAGTACAATCATCAACAAGACTCAATCCAAGACACAATCCCAAAATCCCTTCGTGCAAGCAGAATCTCAATTCATGAATGATTAATTTATGAACTATAACCCCAACCTGTCCAACATGAGTAGCAATAGCATATTGAATGATACACCTTAGAGCAATCAATAACATTAATTGAATAAATGGACTGACAAGTCTAAAGAGAAGATTCTATTCTAAGATAATTACATGATAGAAGAAGAAACCACAAAACAAGTTAAATAAAACACAATTATAATTAAGAAAAGCGAAGATCCTTAATTTTTTTAGTAATTAAAAAATGCTAGAGTTGCATCTCCAGCCATTAGATAAGTTAAAGGATCAGGTTTATCACCAGAACCATATAATTAAAGCAAGTCCAAATCTCCAGAAGTACTATAAGTGAATATGATCAATCACTATAAAAGAACTGAAGGAGGTTAAAATGTGAAGTAATAACCTTAATAATAATAATAATAATAATAATAACAATAACAAGCAACAAGAAAATTACCTGAATAATTTAAGAAGTTACTGAATGATAGTAGTAAAAGATAAAATATAACTAAAGCATTTGACTAAAATAATACCAAATTTGCTCTTATTTCATCTGGTTCAACTACACACTAGAAAAATCCTAGATAAACAAAATAATTCGCATTCCAAGATTCTCTGAATGATCATCAAATGAAAGTTATCCAAAGTGAAAAGTAATTCACTCCCAGAGTAAATGAATAAGAACAAATCAATTAGGACTTTTAGATGATGCTTAGTGAGTAATAATCACTCCCCAGAAGCAAGAGTCAGAATAAAAAATAAGATGAGAAATAGAATGAAAATATTCACTAATAGCATCAAAATTTTAAAGATCAATTCTCCTTTAAAGCCTAATAGTATAGATAGGAATTACCTCAACAAATCATTCAATAACAAGTTGTGGAATCAAGATCGATAAGAGGAATTTCACCACAAAATAGATCCATTCAATAATAATTTAAGCAACAATCCACCATCAACCAACAGCCTCCAGTACCACCTAATCAGCAGAAGGAACCTATACAGATAAAATTGGACATCAAGTAATTCATGAACTCGAACAGACCTAAGGAGCAGTAGCGATCCATAAGTCCAATTTATAGTTAGAGATAGCAAATAGGTATTGATTTAATTGTAAATTCAGGAGTGACTAATGAAAACGGGAGATCGTATTTTGTCAATTTGAATTTTTAGAAGTGAATGATTAATTAATTATAAATGAATTCAAATAATGTCACTTACTTCTTTTGTGAAAGATAGGAAATAGTAGTTTTCAGGAGGGGACATCAATTATTGAAATTTCGTGCATATAAATTTGCACAATTAATTATTTATATAAAAGATGTTTTCTAAATAAATTCAATATACCCAGTCTTAAAAGACAAGTGATTCTGGCTTATCTACTCAGTAGTTTAACTAGAGAGCTTTTCGATATGAAAATTAATCATCAGTTAAAGCGCCTTGGTAGAAACTTAAGTCAAATGAAACTGACAATGATCAAATATCAAGACGTGATAGAGCTGTTAAATCAGTAGTAATGAATGGTTATTATCTATTAGACTGTCTTGTAAGAAATATTTAATTGCAACAATCAAACGAAACTGATAAAATTGGTTAGTTCATTTCTACAGTCAGAACAGCAATTAGCTTAAATTAGCGAACAATTGGACAAGCAGCAAATAGTTTCACTCTTCTTAAAAATTCATCAGCTGCAAAGTCCATAACTTGTGTAGTTTTTACATTTACTATATGATTCTCTATTTTCCTTAGACTCATCAATTAGTTCTAAGATTTACACCCATCAAGATGTTCTTAAATACATCCTCCTGTCAAACTACGAATCGATCCAAGGACAGGCAGGACAACTGACAAGAATACTTGAAATTTTATCCGAAATGTAGATCCTCAATCCAGATTTCCTTGCATTTGAGGAGGAATTTCAAGTTGATCTGGAAGATGTAAAAAAGCAATACATAATTATATAGATTTCTAATTCATTCAACCAAGTGTAACTGCGAATCCTATTTTTGGTAAGTTCGATTGATATACTAAGAGCTTTGAAAGGTTCAGTAGCCTTGTTTGAACGATTAGAATAGTTTGTGTTTTCATAGATCAAGAGCAGTCAGTTGCAAAATATTGGTGATATGCAGACTCTTGTGATAGCCTACATTCTCTTAAGTGAATAGTTGGATATAGCAAATAAACTTGGCTATTCAAAGTAGGCCATAGAGACCATAGGAAAGTCCTAAGATTATTCAATCTACGAATTAAAAAGAAGATTTATTAATAATGCAATGAAGTTATCATAAAAATATCTGGGTCCCGAAGTCTACGATCAAATTGCTAGTATGAACAGATCCTTTAGTCCTGGATTCAATAGGTAATCAATGCCTCATTTCAATCAATCAGAAAACATATCCTATTAGTTTCTAGTTAATAATTTGAAAATGAATTACACTCTAAACAACGATGAGAATTTTTAGATTGATTCTAAATGTAATAATTTATTGACCAGTCCCCTCATCTATTAGTTGTTGGACAAGTAAATTTAATAATCAATATTTAAAGACTAGTGCCACAAATAGCCAAGAAAGAGAAAGTGAATTCAATGTTTACTGAGTAAAGTCAGGTGGAAAAGAAGAATTAGCCAATTATTGTAAAGAAACAATTCTCCATTAAATAATTGAAGCAAGAGAATGTGACTCAATCTCAAACTCAAAATTAAGTTTCCACTCCTTCTCAGAAATAGGTATATATATCTTATTTAATTTCAGATGTCTTAAACCTAAGGATTTCAATCTACTCAAATTAAATAACAACCAAATATCAGTAAACCAGGTTTGGATTCCAATGAATTCGAAATCCTATAGAATAAACTAGGTCGTCAATAATAAGAATTGGAAGAACTAAAACAATTGTATAATACTAATATGGCCTTAAAAAAAAATGAACTCAATTAAACTAATTAATAAAATTAACAAAATGATTAATTAAAGAAAAAAATAGAAATCTTAGAAAACAATTTAGTATCACTGAAGAATGAGAATACCACTTATAAGAAGGAGAAAGATTAGAAGTAAAGTGAAGTCAATGAATTAAGATCCTTCATCTAAGATTTGCAAGAGAAATAATTGAAACTAGAAAAATTAGTGCAATAATAATAATAACAATATCAATAACAATAACAACAATAATTATTGTAATTATAACTACAATAGCAATAATAATAGGCCTCCCCATAATAATTACCCAATCCAAATCCTGCATAATAATATTTGAAAACACAATAAAGCAGTTATTCAACCAAAGCCAATACTCAAACACAAATGAATATTTAAATTCCCAATAACAACGACGACAAAAACAGACTATTTGTGAGAGCATAGAGTTAAATGAGTCATTCTCCTGGAGAAGAATTTAAAAATGAAATGGATGATACTAGTCCTAGAATTATTAAACAGAATTAAGCCTATTTGCTCTAATTATTAGACATGCTTGATTTGAATACATCTTTCACCAAGACTTATACCAAATTTCATTCAAATAATGAAAACAATTCTTGGGAAAGTGATGTATCGACAGTCCACAATTTCAAACTTGAAGGTCTAATAACTGATACAAATGAAGGGAAAGTACTGATGCTCAAAGCTTATAATCAATAAAATATTTTGTGTTCAGAATCAATATCATTTGATCTCTTGAAAAGTCTTCTTGGCTATGTGGATTTCCAGGACACTCTGCCAACTAATCTCCCAAACATTAGTACAACTCATTAGTTCTTCAAATTTCTTATATTGCCTTACACTGCAATTGTTCATGATGAGAATACTTCATAATATAAGATTTAATTGTGGCCCAAACCTTATGGATTATTGAATGGCTTGAACTTAAAGATAGATTTCTTAGATCTCAATTGTTTAGTGTACATCCATCATTTGGAAACTGATCAATTTAGAATTATTATATTTGATCCTGCAAGCTATGATTGTTTCAAATTAGATTTAGAAATGGATTATTCTTCAATTGATACATTCTTTGTGGATGCCAAATCTATTAAGGACGAATTCAATTATTATTGTAAGAGTAATCTATTGAAGTTGACTGAAAAAACTCCTAAATTTGGAGATGATGATGTGGCTGAGGCATTGGTGGAGAGACATTTTTCAAAAGATAAAGTAAAAGCAGTCTAGGCAGAAATAAAATAAAATTAATCCTATGGTTAAGAAAATCTAGTATTAAAACAACCAATTGAATTTTTGAAATTCATCAAATCAATTGTTTAAGTCTTTGAACAATAACTCAAATCACAATAAATTACTTTTCCTAATAGTTTGCTTGGAATGAAATATTTCAGATGCAAGACTTGGAACGCTGGCACTAAAAGTTAAATATAAATTGTCAAAGAGCATTTAGATCAATAATAAATTTCCATTTATTTGGCTAATTGTTTTGAATCTTTCGGTCCAAAAAAGTCTAAAATTAAAGCCAAAGGAAGCACTCACATAAATTTCTCAGCCATTCAAAGGGAATTTGCCGTCTCTTATGATAAACTATAGATTGAAGAAAGAGCAACCATCCTATAGACCATTTTATATTCATTCAACCTGAATATTTTTGAAAAAGTCTGTGAATAGGATGAATAACAATTTGACAAGAATCCCATCGTATAAAGTATTTATGATTGCGGCTCTTATCGAAGGTATTATTATTTCTATTAATATGATAGAGTTATTGCCTTTGACAATGGCAAAATCGCTTAGGTGACAATCTAAGTTATTGGATCAAACAGAAGAATGTGTGGTATCAGATTTTCAGTTTTTAATGTTGATGAAACCATCGAAAATGGAGTGTTTTTACCAGTCTCTTAGAGCGAATGGGATACTAGAGCAATGGAGAAATAAAAGATTAAAGCCTCTGTTCAAAATGTACCATTTGCAGAATATTTGTTAACTTAAATTCTAAAATGTCCAACCACATAGACTGTATTATATTTAACTTGAATTCTAGATTTTGTTTAAGAAGATTTTGAATGCTGATTTCAAGTCAAATTAAATTAATAGTAATGAAATCAAGAAGAGAAAGACTTTTATTGAAAGGGTAGATAATCTATTAACTTGGCAAGAAGTCATTGCACATTTATGAGTATTAGATTAATTAATATCAATTCTATAATTACTAGTTATTTTAACATTTATTTCTAGAACTAATTTGGATTAAAAGAGGTTTAATTTCTATCAAATGAGAAATTAAAAAATTCTCTATATTACACAAAAATTAATGATTCACTATAAATCAATCTAATTTTATTATTTTTTAACTATTTTAGAAATCATGCTTCCTTTATTGGCAGATTTAAATTATGAAACAATTACAGATTCATTATTATTGTTCTACGAACTCAAAATTTATGAGTTTTATATGTCCAACTTTAATTGATAATTCTCCCTTTAATAATAATAAGAATAATTACTATTCAAGTTGTTGAATTCTCGATAATTTTGCTTACAAAGTTTAGCTAGAAGTTAATTAATTGGATCTTCTTAAGGATTCTTCTTGTAGGTATTTTTTATTAATTTCTTGCATTTATTAATGTAGTTTTTGATTCTCTTCATACACTCCAACCTCTTCATAATTTAATTGATTCTTTAATTTATTAAATTAATCAAGCAGGTAATCATATTGCTCTTATAATTCAGTGACTTTCATCACTCTATTCTCAAGATCCTTCTGAAGCTTTTTGTTTGATTACATTAAATTGAGTAATTCATCATTATTTTTCATTAGCTACAATTAATAATTTTTCACCTGATCTTATAGATTAGAGATTTCAGACTCCTGATTATTAATTTGTTTTGTAAAAACTAAGATTTAACTTTCATTGACTTTACTCAACTATTTTATCTCATTTTTGTCATCAAATGTCTTTTTCTTAAGTTCATCTATTTCTTTAAGCAAATCTGCTATATTTTAATTTTATAATTTTTCAGCATAGTGTTCATGTAATTATAATTGAGCATTTTGGGATTGAGATTTTTGAAATACAGCTAGATGTTTGGATAATTATTGAATCATTTCGTCCTTTGATTACAATTATTACTTAAGGTTTTCAATTTAAGAATTTAGATCATGGATTTCAATTTCTTTATTTTATTGTAGCTACTCAATTTACTTCTGAAAGTTCAGATTATATTATTATAATCGATCTGATTCAAGTAAGGAATTTTTGAAATTCGTTTACATTTCTTAATAATCTAATGATCTCATGTCTAATTCAGTTATGTATTATGAGTTCTATTCTTTCAATAATTGATTTTCTTTGCGTAATTATAACATTTATTCTTCCAATTTGATGATTTTAACTTTGTTGTCGTCCTTCTTCAATTGATCGATAATGTAATTTCTTTCTTCAAGGTCTTTCATCAATTTATTATTTAGGATTTCTAGTTCTTTAATGGTGACTTCTTTATTTACTTTTGGTTAAGTCTTAATCATTTTAGCTCTCACTCCAAACCTAAGAGTACTGAGAGTTTCAGGTTCATTACTAATACATGGACTACAGGTAATAATCAGGGAAGTCATAGAGTTTTTGCTAAGACCATTCCAAAGTAATTTAGTTAGATTAGATTCTCTGAAAGGTACATGTTATTATTTTTCTGATAACCCATTAATTACATTAGACTAGTTGCATATAATTATTAAGATGTACTAGTGTTAGCAGACTCCTATTAATGAATGATCCCTCTTGCAATGCAATTCCAGTAGTTCCTGCTTTAGATGCATTTTCACTGCCTGCTAGATCAGCCATAATCAATTATCCTGTATATGATGTTCCTTCAATTTCATTGTTCATGGTGACTGTCTAATAATATTGTAATAAAGGTTTACCATTTAAAATAAAAGATGAGATCTAGATGACATGTCATTAAGATTAGTATAACCAACTTATCGGTTGACCAAACTCTTTTGCAAAGCATTATAAATTTCCTCTTTATCACTGACCCATAATTAGGTCACATACTAAATGTAGAATCCTTGATTAGCTATTTCTCTTATTTTTAAATCCTATTTATTGATGTCCAATAAATCTTTAACTTTTTCTTTGTACACCTCAACAATTGAGATTTTAATACGAAATTCACACTCAGTTGGAGAACTGTCTATTGCATCAAATAAATCATTGATGGTTCTTTTAATGATTCCTGGTTAGTGTTGATCCCCAATCATAGTGTAAGTTTTACCAGACGATGTCTATCCATACATAAGCAATGTAGCATTGAATCCTTAAAGAATTTAATCTATAATAGGTTTTCCGATTTCATCATATACCTCCTGTTAGGTTGTATTACTATCAAGAATCCTATCAAAAGTAAACTTTTACTCACCTATTTGCATGGTTTATTCCTTGATAATGTAACTGATTAAAGATGTTTCCTTTTGATTTAATGGTCTGATTCTGCAGAAAACTTTAATATTGCTCATTATTATTATATATATATATATATTACAATAATGTTAGATAATATAAATCATTACCATTTAAAATATTCATGTAAAATCTTCTTAGTGGTTTCATCATTCTCCTAATGATATGGATACTTGAGTTTAATAAGATTATCTAGCGATTACTATTTATTAAATTGAGTCTTGGATTTTGAGTTTTCACTCTCTTAAGTCTTCTGATTAATCGAGATCTTGTGATCCGAAGCAATAAAGTTCTAAGAAACCTCGTGTATTTTTGATAATTTTGATTGCATATAGTCTGCAGTAGTAGCTTGCTCAGTTTCAAATTTGGTTTAGGTTGTTTTTAATGGAGTTTGATTACAATTCTAAGTTTAAGCTTTGGTGGAAGTAGTTAATGAATTGCGAAATATTTTGGTTTTGAGTTCAGGTCGAAGATTCTTAAAATCAAGAGATTTAAAGCTATACATAATGGATTTATAAATACTTATTGCTATGTTGATAAGGTATTTGATGATCAATACTTTTGGTTTCAATTAAGGCAGATTTATAATATTTGAGTTTTGTATTCTGAGAGTACTCATCAAAATTAGTTTATTCATTAATTAATTAATCAGCTTTGAACGTTCTTAAGGATCTTGATATATGGAGAGTAGTTCCAATTTAGTCCTCTTTCACTGTAGGTATATACTCAGTCCTTTTGTGCTGTTTGATTAAAATGAATGAGTACTTCTTATTCTTTGTATCGCTTTCTAGAAGGATCTCCTAAGACTTCGAACCCTTCAACAAACACATTGCTTTGATTTTTGTAAATTATTGGATGTTGCTCCCAAGATGATGGATCAAATCTTCTCTTATTATAAATATTAAAAGTATTGTTATCCATCCATTTTGATCTCTCATCTTACCTCCATGTAGGATTTATCAACATCATCAAGTCTTTTTTCTGTATATGAAACATATTACCACATAATCAACTTTCTAGGTCGCATTATCGATCACTCCTTTCACTCTTTCAGTTTCCACTCTTTCTCCCTTGCCAAATCTCATGGGATTCCCTTGTTTACTTTGATCCTCCACTTTCAGCCATTTATAATGGTTCTTGTGTGGTTCATCCTTATTAAATTCTCCAGTTGCCAAATGTCCTTATTTGAAGTCTAGCATTGTTTGTCTAGCTCTATCCTTTCCTGATAATTAACTCGTATACTATGCGCATTTACCTTTTCAATATTATATTGCCATCTAACTCCTTTTCTTTGTAGCGATCTCTGAACGAATGCTTTGTGATTGGCAATATTGGGTAGCTGCCCTCCTTTAATGTTTCCCTTAATTTGTTTAGTTTATTTTCTTCAAACATTTCTACCCTATTCGCTTATCTGGCTTTGAATTAAACTGACTTAATTTTTCTGATTTCCTCCAATTTCTTTTCTCTCTATTCTCTATGATTATAATTATTTATTACCTATTCAATTATTATTCCTTTTGTCTTTCAATTTGCTTTTGCTTAAATATGTTATTCAAAGACATTATTATTTTATTACTAATATTTAATACTTCTTATAATTTTTTATGATAAATTACAATTTCAACTTTATATCAAACAATATAATTTAATATTGGGGGCTTGGATACCCTCTATTAAAATATATAAAATTATCAATCATTAATTGGATCAATTACATATCAGAAAGTATTTGAGTTCAGAATTAATTATTTAAAAGCATTCGATCTCTAAATTTTTAAGGATTTGCAAAAGTTCCTCAAATTTTGAAAAGCCAACATAATAAAAAATAGTATAAAGTATATTATGAATATCCTCTATTAATAAACTAGATTTAATAAAAAGAACTATTCTAAAATAAATTAGTAGAATCCATATATTTATTCAAAGATCTAGGAGTCATTTACTTTAACATCTTTCATTTACCTAATCACCTTGGATTGAGAATCGATCTAATTATTTTTATTTTGGAAAAGAAAGTTTGAATTGAAAAATACAATTTAAATTTTATTATGATATATGATAAATGGTACCTTCTATAATTGGAGCAAGTATTGCGAAGTGCATTTTGAGAGGATCACATTATATAAATATAGGTGAAATGAATTTAGTGGTGTTTATTTATTTGATTTTAAATCGGAAAATTTATAAATAGATACGTTACAATGATCAGAAGGATTCAGTAAATTCTGTTTGTTTTTCTTCATACAATATGTAATTAGCTTTTAGTTGTTAAAAATTGATTTTTCTAAATTTCAAGAAAGTAATGTGTGGTTATGTAAAATTTTATCAGTACGATGACTACTGAAAATAATGTTGATTTGGTTTTAATTTTCTAGAATTTTCGTAAGAAGAATAAAAGTACCTAAGAAAACTAGCTTAGTGCGAGTGACTACATTACGTCGTTCTATCGAGTAAGCAATCTGCAGAGGATTCTTTGAATTAATGACTGACTATAAAAAAAAAATATGATCATTTTGATATTATTATTATTATTTATTCTCCAATGAGGACTTCTGTATTCTCCTTTATCGGAGTTCGTAAACATTTTTGGAAGGAAGTGTTCTATAACATATAACTGTACCAAGACTCCATAGAGATGACTGAAATTGTAGGCATCATTTTATATTAAGAAATCTAAATCACCAAAATACATTCTGCCATTGAAGTTATCCACTGTTATAGAGATACTGGGCAAGGTAAGTAAAAATAATAGGAATTTCAGTGGATTCCAGTTTAATTACAAAGACTCAACTAAATTAATGAATTGTCGATCATCTGATATTGCTACGTAAGTGTACATTTTATACTTAGTTTTATGGACAAAGTAAGCAATTAAATAACTTTTCTAAATATCACTATGTTTTATTAGGCAATAGAAATTATAGGAAGAGGCAGCTCTTCAAGTGTTTCTGTTTTGATCGATACTTTTTCATAGGAAAAATTTGCTGTCAAAAGTATCAATAAGGATTACCTTTTAAAGAACGACAAATTGAAGGTAAGAATCAATTATATTGTAGATATTATTTGAAAATGAGGTGAAGATCTTATAAGAATTGACCAATTACAATCAACAAAATTATTTTGTGCATTTGTACAGAGTATTTGAAAGCTAATCATCTTACTACTTGATATTGAATCTCATGAAAGGCAAGTCATTAATGGCCTTCTACAATAAAATCAAAGTAAGTAATAAAGTCAAATTATCTGAAATTAGAAATAATCAGACTTTAAATACTTTCCTCCAGACATTATCAGACAAATCATGAAGAGACTCCTCTCAGGTGTTTCCCTTTTGCATTATCATCAAGTAACCACTTCATATAACTCAGATAATACACAGGGATCTAAAGCCTGAAAATCTCTTGCTTTTGGAACCAAATAAGGTTGAAACCCTTACAATTGCAGACTTTGGATTAGCAACCTACAGTAATGTTGAAAAGTGATTAATTCTTTATTGTTCTATAGGTACTCCTATCCCATATGTGGAACTCAAGGCTATATGGCACCAGAAATCACTAATTACAAGGATGGATAAATCAAATATAATGAATAAATTGACATCTATAGCATTGGTGTCATATTCAATTGGCTGTAATTCTATAATAATCTTAGACTTATTGGGGACATCGATAACAATAACCCTAAATTAAAGAAGTTGGATTCCATAACATTGAATTTACTGAATAATCTCTTAAGAAGAAATCCCAAAGAAAGATTGTCTGCTTAAGCAGCACTTCTTCATCCATATTTTCAGAGCGATGAAACTACTAAGAGGACATTTCAATCGGAGTTCGGATTTGTAACTCCATATTTTATTCTAGGAAAATGTTGATTGCGAGACTATTGTACAACATGAAGACTTGAAAACCTATTAATTGCCACTCATGAAGAAACCTCAAGGTTAAACATGATTATTCTTTCTCAATGTAACTATACCAATCTCTATATATAATAATAACTATTAATTATCAATTTCTCATTTAAAAATTGTCCCCAATTATTAAAATATAATATTAATGCTCAAAAAATATCTCTCCTCTTGTTCATCTAGTGAGTAGATTCAGTCGAAGTAGACATTAACTAAAATAAGTATAGACATTTCCTTAAAAACTTAGATCTAACTCAAAGAACGATAGATTATGGTACTCCTAAAACTTAACTAAATCTAGGATCAATTGAAAATAGTCCTTCAAATATGCAATACCCCACTTCAGAGCCAAACGTTTCAAGTAAACCTTCGGAACAATACTTACTCAGTAATTTAGTAAATTCAACCTAGAAAAAGATAATTCTCCTGCTATCAGTGGTTCGCCAAAATAGGACTTCGATCTCCTTATTACAAAGAGAGATGAAACCCTTAAGTTTAGGTCGGCTTCTCAAAACTAAAAAAAGCTATAATTGAAGCGTTAAAGCAGTGAAAAATAATGTTCATCCAATGAAAAGATCAGAGTCTTTGATGTGTTCAATTAAAGTCCAAGGTTAAATAAATAACCCCCCTCTTCTAACACCTACATTACCACTAAGGAAAACCTAAAGGTTCAACTTCAATAGCAGAAACATAATCTACAAAATCAGTCAAAAATAGCAACAAATAATGTAAATTATCAACCACAGAATAACGCATAACAAAGACAATCCTGTAAACCTCCAATATCCAGCAGACTCAATGAATCAAAAGAGATTCTGTAATATATGAGGAAGAATTCATTAAATAATAAAAAACACTCTCACTTCAAGGGTGAAGGAGAGACTTAAAAAAACCAACTTTTCTTTCATTCTCCAAAATATAATGAATCTGCTGCTTTCAGTTCTTCAGGGAAAAGTCAGCTCTAAGATGCATAAACTAATCTCAAATATGACAAGGATAATACAAAAAACGAAAATATTCTTGAATTATTGCTACTTTCAACTTAAGAACTTAACAACAAGTTCAAAAATAAACCATTAGAAAGGAATGAATCAGAAGAGAAAATACCGATGAAAATCAGAGTCAGAGCAGGAAGTAGATTCCCAAAAGACTTCTTTGAATGAATCATAACTATGTAAATTATCAATCACAATTCAGCCTTTTTTTCATCACATCCTTTATTTTGTCAACCCATAATTACGCAGGATGTTCGCATTCCTAAGTTTAAGCAATATTCTTACTTTGAAATAATACTTCTTTTTGCTAGGTACATCAATATTAAATTATCCTTTCAATAATTCTATTGTTACAGATTTGTCCAAAATGATCTAACCCTTTCGTATAGCTATAACAGATTCTTTTTACCTTTTTTAATCCAGTATTAGGATCGAAATATTCCAATTTAGGAATTTCAAAATCGTACAATATCATATTTCTTAATTTATAAATCATCCATCCTTAATTTATAATCATGAACTCAAACCTGTTTTCTTATTAACTAATCCAGTTATTACTACTTCTGGTTTCAAAGTGGCACTTTGCTTTTTTTGAGTGTATTCCTAAGTTGTAATCTTTTTCAAATGGATTTAAACATCTTCAGGTCCTTTCTGATTCCATAGTTGCTACCAATTGATTTCCTTAAAGAATGGATGGCTCTTTAGTTCCCGATATGTGTTGTGAGAATCTAAAATCGTAAATAAACTTTACTGGGCAATCCTCCGCCTAATCGACTTAAAGGATCTCTAACCAATAACTTACTTATCAAATCCATTCCATCCTAAGAGATTTTATTACTTTTTGGGTACTGACAAGATCTGACCTTCTAAAATACTAAATATTCTGTCTAATCACAAAAAGGAGTTGTCCCTGTAAACATTTTATAAATTATGCATCCCAACGCCCATAAATCTGCTTAAGGTCCACAAATATCATCTTCCAAAAGTTCAGGCGATACGTACTCTGCAGTTCCTACAAAAGTAGCTTTGTGTTTCTATTGATATTAGTCTATTTCATCTAAAAATCTTTCATCCTGTTTGCTAATCTCTCTTAACTCATTCAATTTATCTCGCACATTATCTGGTAGGTTTTGTTCATCGAAGAAATTAGCTGTTCCAAAATCTATCATTTTTATATGTAAATTATTTGCCACCATTATGTTTTCTGGCTTTAAATCATCTATAACTAATTACTTTCACATCTCTATGCGCAATCCCATTCGAATGCAATTATTCCAATATTGTCACGATCTCTGCAGTATAAAATACTATAGTCTGATAAGACATGTTTCCTAAAATCACTATTTGCGATTACTATTAATTTTTAGGAAATTAGCAAAATCCCCCCCTTCCATAAATTCTAGCACTAAATATATTTATGCTGAACTTTGGAAACTAGCTATCATATTTATCAAACCGGGATGTTTAACCCTTGATAATACTTCTTTTTCTATAAAAACTTAATATTGTTTTTTTTCCTAATTTATTGTTGCTTATTAAAACCTTTATCAACAATCTCTTTTCCATAGCTTTTATGGCTACTAATTACCCATTAGCTTTGCATTTTGCTAGCATTACATCTCCATAAGAACCAGATCCTAATTTTTCTAAAATTTCATAATCATTTAGACTATTCATTTTTATAAAAATATTAATTAACACATAATGATATTTTCATCTAAATCAATAAGGCAAATAATATTTATTTGAATGTCAAAAATTGATTTATTTCATTAATGGAATATTTTTCTAATATTAATAAATTTGTTTGGATTAAACAAGCTAATATTAAACTTCAACAGTTTCAAAAAGTAACAATTAGAGGATATCAAATCAATTTTACATTTCCTTTGAATTTTATTCGTCACCTTTTGAGGATGAAAATATTTCAAATTGATTAAATTACTTTCTGAATTGTTTATCAGTTTTCTCAAAAAAATCTAGTTGTTCCAAAACATAATTAGCTTTGCAATTTGCAAAATAAATATTCTGCAATTTATTTGAGAACATGGAATCACAATTCCCAGTGGCTCAAAGTTTAACTTTAATTTACTCGAAGGTTTTAAAGAAACAGTAATCTGAACTATTCATAAAACACACTCTCATTTAGATAACTGCAAACAAAAAGTAGGTAAACGTATAACAACTAATGTAATCTAATTTTGAATTAGTTTTAAAACAGTTTTTATTTATTTTTCTACTTTATCCTTTATATTTATTTATCAAACGATATAAAATTAATATGTTAAATTTTATTTTTATTGAATTACAATAATTGGTTTGGAGAAGGATTTCTAGAAATTTTGATTTCATTATTCTAAGTAAAATATAATTATAAATATATAACCTCTCATTTTATTTTTAGTTAAATTTAATAATGAATAATTAAACTTTCAAAGCATTTCAGATAATCGTAATCGTTTTAACATTATATTACTTAATTTAGTGCATCATATCTTTATTTCTCTAAAATTTCAAATGTTGCCATTTTTAATTTAAAGTTGTATTCAGAATAATGATTTACTTTCTCCAAAATTTAAAGTAATTGTTAAAATTACAAAAACATTGTTTTGATCAAAGTAAGTTCAACAAGCATCTATTTTCAAACTTAACAATTTTCAATATTTAAATTATTAGATAACTACAATTAATCAAAATTACTTTTTTTTGAAATATAAAACTAAATTACCATTGTAATTTGATAAAAAAAATCAGGCTTCTTTATATTTATATATTTATAAATTTAATATAATAATTATTTATTAAAAATCTATTTTGAGGGAGGATTTTTCATATATCCACATAGACATTTAGATTATTATTTTAATCTATCATGTAGTTTTCATAATAATTTAATATACATCATATAAAATAACAAAAGTACATCATCAAAAAAGCTTGAAATTTTTTCAGAAAAGAACACATCTTATTCAAAACCTAATTTTGTAAATTAAATTATGGCTCCTTTCATTATTTATTTCTAACTTTAACTAAAATTATTTCCGTATTTTTAGAGATAACGATCAACACATCTCTTTCTTTTCCAAAATTAGATTTAAATTTCTTTCTATTATTACACCAAATTCTAAAATTATATTTAAAATTAAATAAGTTATTTTGATTCTATTAAAATAATTTAATAGGAATACGAATATCAAATACGAAAGCAATAGAAATTCTGTTTCAAACCAAATGGAATATCAAAAATTCAAATGATCTTTCTAAATTTGAAGATGCTGATTTTTTAATTGTTTCAGCTAGAAAATAAACTGAATAGAAGTCCTTTATATTATATATAATTTGAACTTCTAAATAAAATCTAAAAACGTTTCATATGAGATACAAATAAGTCTATTTCTGAGTGATGATGAAACTAGAGATTTAAAATAGACATGGTATTCAGGTAATGTAATTATAAAAATGAATGCCATAATAGATGATCTTCAAATATCTTAAATATATACACTTATATATAATTCTAAATTGATTAATAATCATAATATTTATGTAATCAAACCAACTTGATGGAACTAAATTTAGGCTATCGCAACCCGAATCTTTAAATAACTAGGTATATTTGAATGATAAATAAAAGAACTTGAAACTTCAAGGGTGGTTAAAAAAGAAAAGCCCAGCAATTTTAAAAGGATGGCAGAAAAGGTAAAAAGAAATAAAAAATTAGATTTTTTATGTTGATAGAAAACGAAGGATATAAGTTAGTGTATTTCGATGATGATGTAAGAGATCATTTTAATGCATTATTAGAAAACTAATTCGAAGCCAAAAGGTGCTTTTGAAATATCAAATAAAATTGATATAGAATAAGCAGGAGAGGAAGAGTTTACAATTATATTTCCAGGTAGAAATTTAGAATTGAAAGCAAAAAATGGGGATGAAAGAAAGAAATGGGTGGAAACAATTGAATTTTGTAAAAGTATTGGGAAGAACTCATAGAGAAAGTATTTGAGCGTTGATTTGATTGAAAATGACATTTCGAAATCAAAAGGTGAGCTATTTAGTTTATCACCATAGGTTCTACTCATAAGAAAGTGGACTTATAAACAACTCAAATAGTTTAAATAGAGAAAGAGAAAATTGAAAATTAAAGGTTCCAGGGTCATAGGGAGATCCAAAAAAAGTCAATCATTCTGCCTACTTAGTTTGAGGATAGTTAGATTTTGGAGCTTCTAGGATTACAGCAATTAAATTAGAATTCTATGTTGAAATCTAGAACGATATTTGGGACTCTGAGTAAGAGAAGTAAAACAAAGATGAAGAACTACAAGCTAAAATGGTTCATCCTTATCTCAGCTAAACCACTTGTATGATATATTATTAAATTTATATTAGTTTCCAGAGATTTAAGATGATGAGGAGATTTTATAATAATAAGATATCAATCTTGAATTAGATACACTTGTTTACATTAATTAAAAAATGAATGACAAATTGATCAAAAGAAATGGTTACATTAAGCTTTAGAATTGTAAGGAAATAATTATTAAAAATATGCAAAAGTCTTCTGATCATGGATTTATATTTAAATTGAATATGGGAGATAAAATATATAGTTTAATGGCAAATAGTGAAAACGACAGAATGAAATGGTAGCAAGCATTGAATTAATCAATGAATACTTGTAAGGAAATCAATAACAAGTTGAATCTTAAAATTTTAAAGAATATCAATCCAATCGTTAGGATTTATGATATGGAATCAAGCTTACCAATTAGGAGATAAAAAATCAAAGAGAAACTATAAAATGATATATAAAGAATAGAATTAGAGTAGAGTATAAATGATTAGAACAGATATTTAAACCTTTAAGATTTGCTTTGCTGTTTGATGTTAATAAGTTAAGATATGATAAAATCGATTGAGGCTTGTTTAGTAAAGGATCCACAAAGATAAGATATAATTCAAGAATACATAGAGATACATCATGAGAAAATATGTTAAAATGTCAGTGAATATTGGAATATCAATAATAAATATCTCAGTCTTAATGAGATAAAGGAATTAGCCTCTTGGCTTTCAGATTATCAGCAAATCATCATCAATTATATTAAGGATGACCGTATTAAATAAGGAATCAATACTTTGTTATAGATATACATTAACAGATGGAAAATTTAATCAGAAAATAAAATAATTGCATAATTCGAATAGAGTTAAACAATTTAATCAAAAAATACAATAAAAACTACTTGTGTTTTGGAATTATTTGATATAGTTTAGGATATAGAGACGCTAATTACCTAAAAGTTAAAGTCATATCTTAAAAATAAAGAGTTGCTTAAGGTTATTAAGAGTATTTTATGGCATTATTTGGAGTAATTGTATGATTCTGTTGAGGAACAAACTGAAAATCTGGAATTTTTGATTGGAGTTTGTAATGATATTGAGATTGTTAACGAGATAGCTAATAGAATAGAGTAAATGGCTGAAATGCTGTAAGAGAATAAGAAATAAGAAAAGACTAAATAAAAAATAATGCAGAAATATAATGAAGTTTTAGAAATTGTGGAGTAATAGATTTACAATTTAAGATTAAATGAGTTGGCTTAATAATTCTAAGTATCACTTCTTGATATAGAAATCAGGTCAAGAGTTTTCGAAGTTTTTGAAGAGAATGTATAATTGATTAAATTAACTGAATAAACTTAGTAATCTCTAGTGGACAAGTTGATTTAAACATTTAATTATCACTACTTCAATATTTTTTTGAATGAATTGGATAAGATAAATAGTTACAAGCGAAAATAAATAGAGTCAAAAATTAAGTAAGACAAGTAAGTTGTAAGTGAATTTCTTAAATAATATCATTGTTCTATTATAAAAATGGATACTTTTGATTTAATGATCCAACTCTTAAATTGTGAGAAGGATTCAGAATATGTTCAAGCCTTTAGAGGGTTGAAATACTAATTTGGGAGGTGTTTCACTGTAAATACAGTGAAAGTGATTATTGGTCATTTGAGAGTAAGGAAATCAGAAGTGAACTAGAACAGTTTAGAACAATTTGATTAGTTAATTAGGAGCATTGATGATGAACAAGACAATGGTGAGTCAACGCAAGATCTTAAAAGTCAATTAATGGAGTTTGGATAAAATCAATTGGAGCCTTTAGTTTTACAGAAGTAGGATTCAAATTCGAGTCGCACTTCAAGAACTAGTATGAGTAAGAGTAAAGTGAACATTGAGGAACTTATTTCTAAATCATAGGTTTAATCAGTTTAACTAGATAATACTAGCATAACAGAAGGGTATGTTTATAAGAAAAAGGCCAAGCAATAGAAATTAGTAACAAAGTGGGATCACAGATATGTAAGGATAAGGAAAGGATACATATATTGGTATGTGGATGAGAAATCCTGGAAAAGCTAGAATAAGCTGAATGTGTAGGACATATTAGAGGTTGAGGGGAAATAGAATAAGTAGAACAAATTTATATTGAAGATGAGAGGAGGTAAGATCTACGAATTCAAGGTGGACACTGTAGAGGAAAGGAATATGTGGATGAATGGAATAACTAATGAGAAGAGATAATAGGAAGATGTTGTAAACAACAAGATAGAGGCTTAATAAGTACAAACAAGCTAATTAAATATTTTGATAAAAAATTATGATGAAGATATAATTACTAACAAAAATAATAATAATAATAATAATAACAAATTTAACAATTAATAAAGAAAAACAACATTAATAATCCAATAAAAAGAATACCCTTTAGAATTAGGATAAACAACTTTAAGGATTAAGAGAACAACTAATTGCTGGAGTTCGTTTATGGTTTGTTTAGGATTAAGCAAGGGTTGATTATATAATAACAAATTGTAAATTATAATTGAATTATATTATAAATTAATATAAATGGACAATATATATAAGTTTAAGGCTAGCAGCTCAGTGGGGCATTTAAAGAGTCTGAATAATGATAAACAATTTTATTCAGAGGAGGAAAGCAGCAAGAAAGAGGAGGAGGAGAAACAATTGAAGAAGCAAAGCAAGCCTCCTAGTAAAATGTCTCAATTCAGTATGAATGCAACTGGGTATTAAACGGATGATTCTGACAAAGAGACTCCCAAGAAAAATAAGGTCGGACCTTCAAGTAATGATTATGGCCATTATTTTAGGTTAGAAAGTGTCAAAATTTCGAAATTTGGTTAATTCTAAAAAGATTGAAGGGGACAATGATGATCCAAATTTCGACGATGATGATGACAAGCCAACTACCATCTAACAATAGGTTCAACATGTTTAGTAGTAAAGTGAAGATTAATATGATGTGGAACAGTAGGCTAGTAAAATGCAGCAGAAATATGCTAAGGGTGAGGTGGGGAAGTCAACAAAAGTGAAGTAAGAGAGATGATAATGAATAGACACTCTAATACTCAACAGAGTATGGACGTGAATTCAGATGTAGAGTAGATGAAGAATAAGTAGAATCAGGAGGGGAAGTTGAGGAATCATCCTTTTAGACACCTTATCTATGGTCCAAGTATAGGAGAGAATTCATTCAACAAGTTTTTACAATTAACTCAAAGAGGCTTGGTCTATGCCAAAAAGTGCTTAAAAGGACCTTCAGATAAATTTATTAAATCCAAGATGGTTTAATTGCAAGAATGTCCAATTATTAAGCCAAAGACTCTCTTATTGGATTTAGATGAAACTTTGATTCACAGTTGTTCTCTAAGGGAGAATCCTTAAGTAACTGTAACAGTCTTTGGAGATTACGGGGAAGAAGCTAAGGTATTTTGATATAATGGATTATAGATTCATTTCAACATCAGGCCATTTTGCACATGGTTCTTACAACAAATGAATTAGTTGTTTACTATTTATGTATTTACAGCTTCGTCATCTGCATATGCAAATGCTATTGTGAATTATTTGGATCCAAAAAAGTAATGGATCATGGGGATTCTTTCGAGAGGAAATTGTATGGAAACAAAGAATGGCTTTTTTATTAAAGATTTAAGAATCGTGGGTAATAAACAATTGAAGGACATGGTGATAGTGGATAACCTGGCTCATTCTTTTGGATTTTAAATTGACAATGGAATCCCAATCTTGGAATGGCATAATGATTAAAATGATCAAGAACTTAAATACTTGGCCACTTACTTGATGGAAGCAGCTGAACAAGAGGATATTAGATAATTCAATATATAAAGGTTGAAATTAGATCAACTTATAGAATATAATTTAGATTGATTCATTGACAAACATAATATATATTAATGTATAAACGGTTCTTGCTATTCAAATTATGAAATATAATAAAAATGATGATCCAATGATTTTAATCATCTTTCTCCTATATTGAAAGAGACATCATAATAAGATAATTGGATACTTATGGAACGAATAATTAGTATATCTTTAGATTGTTGAATCAATAATAAGTCTCCATTTATATAATTTCCATTTATTAAGTTTTTGAAAAAATAAATTCAAAAAGTATTTTAACACAACTCAAAATTTAATTAAATTTATTGTTTCCAAATTCATCATTTTTTTATTAATACTTAATGCCTTCAAGAAATAAACCAAGACCTCGTTTTAAGTTGTCATAGGATTGGATTACACTCACTTATAATGAAATTGTAATTATATTATCTAATTATGATGTCACATTTAACATATTTTCACACTTATTGTTTATAGAGGCATTTTCCTGTTTTCAAAATGGTTTAAATATAATAATCAGCCTCCTATTTTATTCCTAGGGCTTTGGTAGCTCATTGATTTTGATTATCTAATCCATCCCCTAATATCAATTATATCATTAATATATATATATATATTGTTAAAAAAAATACAAATATCAATAAATATTTAGAAGGTCTAAGATGATGCTAGCCTTGAGGGGAATTAGAAGATAATTTGATAATAATAAGCAAACCTAAGGATAAAAAAAATTGGACATTTTTTATATAAATATTTTTATGATGGGTCAAATGATTATAGCTTATTTTACATAGTTTCTATTTCTGCATATTTCATTTGAAAATTTGAGTCTTAAACTATCACTCTCTCCATCTCCCCATTATTCGTATAAACTAATGTGAATTAATGCCAAGATAATCGCCAATTTATCTACTTATCTGACACTCTCAAATTAAATTGCAAAACGCGGATAATTGATTGTTGGGCATAATTTACAACATTACCCTTGGGTTTCAGTTAATCTAGCCAACGCTTGACACCCAGTTCTAAAGTTAAGGATTTCGCATTTTCCTTATGTAAGTCCTTCCACATAGTACTTCTTACTAGTGGTAAACAAATCACAACAGGCCAGAATCGTCATTTAACCTCTAAATGATTATGGACAATCATTTTTCTATGGTTTCATTAATAACTTATAGTTCTACTCAAATGGGCATGTGATAAGCAGTTGTGGATAGGAAGACTTCATTCCTGCACAGAATTTATCAAAATAGTTCTGATCTGTTTATGTAAAATTAAATATAACTTCCCCCTTTGCTTTCACTAATCCTACTCCCCTTTGCCAAAATTCCATTCTTAAATTTGAATTATCCATAACGTATAATGGTAAAGGCAATCTATGAATCTGATTCATGCAAACGATACATTTGAACAAATAATACAAGCAATAACAAAATGGTTTTATTACACACCAAATCAAGCGGAAAATGCAGTCAAAAATACAACAGCAAAAAACGTAGTAGCAATTTTCTCGAAAGCATTAGAAGCATAGTAATGAGCAGGTATGAAATTTCTCAATAGAAAATGACAAGCTTCCAAGGCCTTAGACACTGAATTCAGATGTTTGTGAATAAGGACCGCATCCACAACAATTTGGTTTGACCAGATGAAATGCATGCTCAAACTCCACTTCATTTGGGATATTAATATCTGATATCAATTCTTCAAGGTTACGCTACTTTTATGCAATAGTTTCTATTGAATCTTAAGTCTATTCATTAATTTGCTTATATCCTATTGTTGGGATGTAAACTATTTTATCCATTATTATTATGAGTAAAAATAGGATCCTTAATTTGAATACCGAATTCTATCATTTTAACATATGATTCTGATAATTACCGACAGATTATAAAAGAAAATAAATAGTGCAAATCATCGAGAAAAAAAGCAGGTTGAATGTGCTGCTAGGTATTAATTTGAGATCAGATTTATTCGGAATTGAAAAAAAGAGTCAAACTTCTTTCACAATTAGATAGAAAAAATTTTCTCTGAATAACAAGGACTCGACGTTTAACTTTTCATACAATCATATTATTAATTTTAGATAGTAAATAATGAAGCTAAGCAAAATGGAGAAATTAGGCACATCCTTTCCAGAAAATGTATTTTTCTTTATATATATAAATTTTTTCTATTATACTCTGACGTCAACTGAACTTTAAAGTAATCTTTACCTTAGAAATAGCAAACGAATGAAAATTAAATGCTTGGAGCTCTTCAGAATCCTTAATTAATTTATAATAATATGATATTCACACGTATTTTACTAGTAGAGATCTATCCTATAAAAACGATTGTATTTTCTTTCCTATAAAAATTCCTATGGAAACATAGTAAAGAAATAATGAAATATTTCACTATTTTAATTGGAATGACATCTTAATAGTAATTCGATCCATCATGATACAATACTATCTTAAAAAACTTCATAAAATTACATTTTCCTTTGAATTATTTGATTAAAGCACTTCACTTTTATTCAACTTCATTGCATTTTTTCCCTAATCTTATATTTAGTATAGGGATTTTATAAAATATATTAATTATCAATTATTATTAAGTTTTCTAATTAATTACTAAATTCTGTTCTGCTGACACGGCTCAAAAATTTTCCAAACTCCTTTCTCTTCTATATTTGATAAGAATTCTTTTTGAATTTAGTTTCCTAAATTATCTTGGAATTCTCAACACTCAATTAAGTATTCAAACATTTTTTTGAAATTTGAGTATATAATATATTAATTTTATCATCTACTATATACCCTCAAAATTTAATGAAAATATTCTCATTATTTTATACTTATTCATTCAATTTCTTAAAATTTGATAATTTCAAAAATTTTTGACCTTTGATTTATTTTTTGTAATAATTTATTTTATATTATACTATTTTATTCCATTGATTTGATCTATATAGAGCTCAGTTGAAACTAAATAAACTTACTTATCATTAAATTAATAAATACCAGCACCCCGGAGTTAACAGTATTTTTCAAAAGTGATATTTCAAAAATATCCATGGATAAAGAGTATACC